>CM038216.1:85711299-85990143 GCA_021442155.1 Cymbidium sinense
TAAATAAAGTAATTAAAAATAAACTAATAAACCTATACCTAAAATTAAAATAAAAATAAAAATAAACTAAACTAAACTAAATAAACCTAAACTAAAAAAAATAAACATAAAATAAAATAAATAAATAAAATATACCTAAAAATAAAACAAAAAACATAAATAAACAAAAAAAAAATAAATAAATAAAATAAATATATAAACTAAAATAAAAAATAAACAAAAAATAAATAAACTTAAACCTAAACTAAACAAATAAAAAAATAAACATAAAATAAAATTGAATAAACTTAAATAAATAAATAAATAAAAAAATAAAATAAATAAAAATAAAAAATCAAACCTAAACCTAAACTAAACTAAATTAAAAATTAAACTAAATATATAAAATAAATAAAAATAAAAATAAATTAAATAAAACTAAACCTAAACAAAACTAATTAAATTATAATAAATAAAATAAACTAAACTAAACAAAATAAATAAATAATCAAACACTAATCATAAAAATAAATAAAATAAATAAAAAATAAATAAAATAAAATAAATTAAATTAAAAAATAAACCTAAACTAAATAAATAAACCTAAATTAACCTAAACTTAAAAAATAAAATAAAATAAAATAAATAATTAAATAAAATAAATAAATAAATAATTTATAAATAAATAAATAAAATAAACTAAACTAAATACTTAAAATAAAAAAATTATAATAAAAATAAAAATAAAAAATTAACCTAAAAATAAAATAAACATAAAAATAAAATAAATAAACTAAATAAAAAATAAAATAAAAACTAAACTAAAATAAATAAAATACGAGTATAAATAAAATAAATAAAAAAACCTAAATAAATAAAGTAAAAATAAAATAAGCCAAATTACAATAAAATAAACTAAACTAAACTAAATAATTATATAAACCTAAACCAAAAAATAGAAATAAAATAAAAATAAACTTAAACTTAAAATTAAAATAATATAAAAAAAACCTAAGAAATAAAACTAAACCTAAAATAAAAATATAAATAAATAAAAATAAAAAATAATCCCTAAACCCTAAAAAACCCTAAACCCTAAACTAACCCTAAACCCTAAATCCTAAACCCTAAACTAACCCTAAACCATAAAGCCTAAACCCTAAACCTAACTCATAAACCCTAAATCCTTAAGCTAACTAACTACCCACCCTAAAAAACTAAACCTCAACTCTAAACCCAAACCCAAAAATGCTAAACCCTAAAACCTAAAATAAAATAAAATAAAACCTAAAGTAATACATAAACCTAACCTTAAAAAATAATAAAATAAAACTAAACTAAATAAAATAAATAAAAACCTAAACTAAACTAAAAAAATAAAACCTATAAAAATAAACTAAAATTAAAATAAAATAAACATAAATAAAATATAAAAACTAAATAAAACTTAAACCTAAAACTTAAAATAAAACCTAATAAAATAAAAAATAAATAAACTCTAAATTAAAATAAAACCTAAAATAAACAAAATAAAATAAACCTAAACCAAAATAATAAAACTAAACTAAAATAAATAAAACCTAAACCTAAATAAAATAAAAAACCTAAACCTAAACTAAATTAAATAAAATAAGTTAAAATAAACCTAAACTAAAGCCTAAACCTAAACCTAAAAAAATAAAATAAAAAGCTAAACCTAAACCTAAAAATATAAAATAAAACCTAAACCTAAAAATAAAATAAAAACAAACAAAATGAATAAATAAACATAAACCTAAACCAAAACCTAAATAATGAACTAAAATAAAAAATCTAAACTAAAATAAATAAACTAAAACTACAAAAATAAAAATAAACCTAAATAAAAATAAAAAAAACTAAAATAGACTAAATAAATAAACTAAACTAAATTAAAAAAAATAAATAAATAAACCTAAACTAAAATAAACCTAAAATAAAACAAAATGAATAAAAATAAAATAAAACTTCATAAACAAAAAAAATAAAACTAAACTAAATAAAAAATAAATTAAAATAAATAACAAACTAAATAAAATAAAATAAAACTAAATAAAATAAAATAAATAAACCAAAAAAATAAACTAACTTAAAAAATAAACTAAAATAAAACCTAAACCCTAAAACTTGAAAACTAAACTAAATAAAATAAACTAAACCTCAACCTAACCTTTAAATAATAATATAAAAAATAAACCAAAATAAAATAAAATAAAATAATAAAACTAATTAAAAAAACTAATCTTGATAAATAACTAAAATAAATAAATAAAATTAACTAAAATTAACTAAATAAATTAAACTAAACTAAACTAAAATAAAATAAATTAATTAAAGTAAATACCTAAATTAAATAAAACTAAACCTAAAATAAAATAAACTAAATAAACTAAAAAATAAATATACATAAACCCGAATAAATAAAAATAAAAATAAACTAAATTTAAATTTAAACTAAATAAACTAAAATAAACTAAATAAAAAAATAAAATAAATAAAATATACTAAATAAATACAAAAATAAATAAATAAATAAACCTAAACTAAAATAAACTACACTAAAATAAATAAACTAAATACATAAAATAAATAAACTAAACTAAATATATAAATAAATAAACCTAAGTTAAATAAAATAAAAAACATAAAAGAAACAAATAAACTAAATAAACTAAACTAAAATAAACTAAACTAAAAATAAATAAACCTAAACCTAAAAGAAACTAAATAAACCTAAATAAATAATAAATAAAAATAAACCTAAATAAATAAACTAAATAAAAATAAACCTAAACCAAAAATAAAAATAAATACAAATAAACTAAATAAACTAAACTAAAATAAACTAAAAGTAAAAAAAAAAAATAAATAAACTAAAATAAAACCTAAACTAAATAAATAAAAGAAATAAACCTAAACTAGATAAATAAAAAATAAATTAATTAATTAATTAAAATAAATAAACATAAACCTAAATATAAAATAAACTAAAACAAATTAAACCTAAAACTAAACAAAAAATAAACTAAAAAAATAAATAAACTAAAATATATAAATAAAATAAAATAAATAAAATAAACTACAATAAAAATAAATAAACCTAAAAATAAACTAAACTAAATAAAATAAATCTAAACCTAAACTTAAACTAAATATAAACCAAATAAAATTAAACTAAATCTAAAGAGATTATAACAAACTTAAAATAAATAGATAAAAAATAAACTAAATAAACTAAAATAAGCTAAAAATAAATAAACCTACACAAAATAAAATAAAAAAACTTAAACCTAAACCTAAAGAAAAACTAAATAAAAATATATAAAATTAATTAAATTAAATAAACTAAACAAAAATTAATAAAACCTAAAAATAAAAAAACTAAACTAAACCAAAAACCTAAAAAAATAAACTAAAAAATTAAAGAAATAAACTTAATAATATATAATAAACTAAATAAAATAATAAATAAACCTAAACTAAAAATAATAAACTAAATAATAATATATAATAAACTAAATAAAATAATAAACTAAATAAAAAATAAATTAAGAAAATAAATAAACCTAAACTAAAAATATATAATAAATAAAATAAACTAAATAAAAAATAAAATGAATTAAATAAATAATAAATATAAACATAAACAAAATAAAAAAAATAAACCTAAAATAAAAAAATAAACTTAAACCTAAACCTAAACCAAAACCTAAACTAAAATAAAATAAACTAAAAAATAAAAATAAAACCTAAATAAATTAATAAACTAAATAAAAGAACCAAAATAAAAATAAAATAAAACCTAAACTTAAAGTAAAATAAACCTAAACTAAACTAAATAAATAAAGAAATAAACTTAAACCTAAACTGAAATAAAATAAACTAAAATAAACTAAAAATAAGTAAACTAAACTAAATAAATAAACCTGAAATAAACTAAATGAAATAAAATAAAATAAATAAACCCAAATAAACTAAACTAAACTAAAGAAACCTAAATAAACTAAACTAAATAAAAAATAAACTATAAATAAATAAACTTAAATATATAAATACACTAAAATAAACTAAATATACCTAAATAAAAAAATTAAATAAACTAAATAAAAAATAAATAAAATAAAATAAAATAAAATAAAATAAACTAAATTAAACTAAATAAAGAAAACAAAAATAACTAAATATATAAAATAAAAATAAATAAATAATTAAATAAATGAAATAAAATAAATAAACTAAACTAAACTAAACTAAATAAACTAAATAAAAAATAATAAAAATAAACCTAAACCTAAACCTAAATAAACTAAAAAATAAAATAAACTATACAAAACTTAAGAAAAAACTAAATAAACCTAAATCTAAACCTAAAGCTAAAACCTAAACTAAACTAAATAAACCTAAACCTAAACTAAATAAAATAAACTAAAATTCATAAACTAAAATAAAATATAATAAAACTAAATAAATTAAACTAAATTAATAAACCTAAACCTAAACCTAAATAGACTAAAATCAAAATAAAATAAATAAATAAATAAAAATCAAATATACAAAAAATTAATAAACTAAAAACTAAAGTAAATGAACCCTAAAATAAATAAAATAAACTAAAATTAAAATAAAAAATAAACATAAAAATAAAATAAACCTAAATAAAAATAAATAAATTAAACTAAAGTAAATAAGCTAAACAAAAACCTAAATCTAAATAAAATAAATAAAAATAAATTAAATAATCCAAAATAAATAATGTAAAAATAAAATAAGCTAAACTAAAAAAAAAAATAAACCAAAAATAAACTAAATTAAACTAAATAAATGAACCTAAAGCTAAACCTAAAAATAAAAATATAATAAAAAGAAACCTAAAGATTAAATAATATAAAAATAAACCTAATATAAAAAAAAAATAAGCCCTATAATAAAAAATTAAAATAATAAAAAAATAAAACCGTCAACTCTAAACCCTAAACCCTAAGCTAACCCTAAACCCTAAACCCTACACCCTAAACCTTAAACACTAACCCTAACCCTAAACCTTAAATCCTAAACCCTAAAACCCTAAACCCTAAACCCTAAAATAACCCCAAACCATACACCCTAAACTAAACTAAAGCTTAAACCCTAAACCCTAAAATAACCATTAATCCTAACCTAACCCTATACCCTAAACCCTGAAAACCCAAAACCCTAAAGCCTAAGCACTAATCCCTAAACCCTAAACCATAAACCCTAACTCTAAACCCTAAACCCTAAAACCCTGAACCCTAAACCTAAACCTATAAAATAAAATAAAATAAAAA
Organism: Cymbidium sinense; assembly: GCA_021442155.1. Classification (NCBI taxonomy): domain Eukaryota; kingdom Viridiplantae; phylum Streptophyta; class Magnoliopsida; order Asparagales; family Orchidaceae; genus Cymbidium; species Cymbidium sinense. Next base: position 85,716,603 of record CM038216.1, read on the forward strand.
CATAAACTTTAACCTAAAAAGAAAATAAAATAAAAAATTAAAACTAAACTAAAATAAAATAAATGAAAACCTAAACTAAACTAAAAATAATAAAAAAGACTAAATAAAATAAAAAGTAAACTTAAATAAAAATAAAATAAACTTAAAATAAAACTAAATAAAAACCTAAACCAAAAAATAAACCTAAAAATAAATAAAAAATAAAACCTATACTCTAAACTTAAAAAAAACCTGAACTTAAAATAAAAAAAAATAAACCTAAACTAAGATAAACTAAACTAAAATAAATAAAACATAAACCTTAACCTAAAGTAAACTAAATCTAAACCTAAACCTAAACTAAATAAAATAAACTAAACTAAAAATAAACCTAAACCTAAACTAAAAAATAATACCTAAAAATAAACTTAAAATAAAACCTAAACCTAAAAAAAATAAAATAAAAACCTAAACCTAAACCTAAAAATAAAAAAATAAAACTTAAACCTAAAAAATAAAATAAAAATATAACTAAACTAAAAAATAAACCTAAACCTAAACCTCAACCTACTAAATAAACTAAAATAATAAAACCTAGAATGAATAAACTAAACTAAATAAAAATAAAAATAATCTTAAATAAAAATAAAAAATAAAATAAACTAAAATAAATAAAAAAATAAACTAAATAAACTATATAAACATAAACCTACCAGTTTACTTAATTTTAAAAAATTAAAAATAAAAATAAATAAAAATAAAAAAACCCTAAATCCCAAACCATAAACCTACACCTAGAACCCTAAACCCTGAAATCTACAATCCTAAATCCCAAATCCTAAACCCCAAACATTAAACCCTAAACCCTAAGCAATAAACCCTAAAAACCTAAAAACCTAAACCTAAACTATATAAAACCTAAAAATAAAATAAAGAAAAAATATAAACCTAAATAAAATAAAAAAATAAAATAAAATAAAATCCTAAACTAAAACATAAACATAAACCTAAAAGTATAATAAAATAAAAAATAAAAACTAAAATAAAATAAAATAAATAAAAACCTAAACTAAACTAAATAAAATAAAATAAAGAAATAAAAACCTAAATAAAATAAAACTAAATGTAAAAAAATAAAGCTAAAATAAAACTAAATAAAATCTAAACTTAAAAAATAAACCTAAAAATAAATAAAAAATAAAACATAAACCTTAAACTAAAAAAAAACCTAAACCTAAAATAAAAAAATAAACCAAAACTAAACTAGAATAAACTAAACTAAAATAAATAGATCCTAAACATAAACATAAAATAAACTAAGCCTGAACCCTAAACTAAATAAATAGAATAAACTAAAAATAAACTTAAACCTAAACTAACAAATAAAACCTAAAAATAAACCTAAAATAAAAATTTAAACCAAAACCTGGAAAAAGAAAATAAAAACCTAAACCTAAACCTAAAAAAAAAAATAAAACTAAACCTAAAAATTAAATAAAAATAAAAAAATTGAAAAATAAATAGAAACCTAAACCTAAAATAAAAAATAAAAAAACCTAAACTAAAATAAATAAACATAAAATAAATAAACCAGACTAAATAAGAATAAATAATTAACCTAAATAAAAATAGAAAATTGACCTAAATAAAAATAAAAAAATAAAATAAACTAAAATAAATAATAAATAAACTAAATAAACCCAAACCTACTAGTTTACTTAGTTTTTTTTTAAAAATCGTAAACCCTAAACCCTAAATCCTAAATCCTAACCCTAAACCCTAAATGCTAAAACTAACCCTAGACCCTAAAGCCTATACCTATAACCTTAAACCTACAACCCTAACCTAACCCTAAACCTTAAACCCTAAGAATGGGTAGAACCTTGATGGCCAGAACATCATCATTAATTGGACTCAATCTCGGTCAACAAAGGATGCAAGTTATTGTATAAGGGATGTAGAGGTGCTTGTGGATGTGGAGGTGGTGGTCAGAGCAGTGGTGATAATATAGCCAGGAGGAGCGATGGAGGTTATAGCTGTGCTAATGGAAAAGGGAGAGATCAGGGATATGATGGAGGATCTCGCTACTCGAGAGGCGGAGGTTATTCTAATGGGAAGTGCAAAAACTACATAATGGTCGATCTGATTTGCTGCTTATGGGATAATGTCTTTATAGTAGAAACGATTCTATTTCTCTAGTGTTTTTGATTTGCTCTATTAGTCCTCAATTTTTATCTATGTCATCGCTTGTGTCTTAGAAAACTTGGGATGCTACATGGTTTATGAAATCAAATAGAAGAAATGTTGAATTTGAATTTATTCTCTATTAAAAGAAACCTAAACCCTAAACCCAAAACTCTAAACCCTAAACACTAAACTAAAACTTAAACCATAAACCATAAACCATAAACCTAAACCGTAAACCCTAAACCCTAAACCCTAAACTCTAAACCCTAAAAACCATAAACCATAAACATTAAACCCTAAACCCTAAACCATGAACCCTAAACACTAAACCCTAAACATTGAATCCTAAACCCTAAACCTTAAACCCGAATCCCTAAACCCTAAACTTTAAAACCATAAACCCTAAACCCTATACCCTAAATCCTAAAATCATAAACCCTAATCCCTAGAACCTACAACCCTAACCCTAAACACCAAACATTAAACCATAAATCCTAAACTAGCCCTAAACCCTAAACCCTAAACTAACCCTAATCCTTAAACAAACCCTAAACCCTAAACTTTAAACTATGAATAAAGATGTTATTAGGGGTAAATCTAAAGAATGACTTAATCCTAACATAGTTATGGTATCTAAAGAAAATGTCTTCAAGAGACTTTCCCTTGACTATTAGAGATTTGAATACCCTAAACCCTAACCCTAAATCATATTATAATACCATATATTATAGTATAATGTATCATCATATATTTGAGCATGTAGTGATGTGTTTTTGGATGTTATAAGATGTTTTAAAATGTTTTAGTATATTAGGGTATTATGCCCTATAGTCTATATTAATATAAATCATAAAAATATTGATTTAATAAATTAGATGATGAAATTTGTTAAATTTGAAGTGGGAATTAGTTGTAGTACCAAAGGTGTGCTATGCCACTTGTAGTAAAAAAAGTAAGATTTTATGTTCAAAATAAATATTATATGTTGTAACATAGTATATCATCATATATCATAATATATTATTCTGCGCATTTTAAATTCTTTTAGTATTTTACAATCATGTAGTTGAGCCTACACTAGCATTATTTATAAAAATGTTGATATAGACTTTAAAATGGTGGAATTTGGTCAAATTCATAATAAGTAAAGCTTGGCATCATAATATAGATTTTTTATTATTTAGACTAAATTTTTTGATTTTTTATCTTAAGCAATCCCTGATGTGATATGCAATATAATATAAATATAATATGTTATAGTTTATTATAATATAGGATGCCATAACATAGTGTATCATCATGCATTATAGCATACTATTGTGTATTACTACTTGTTGTTTAGCATATTTAGTTTGTTATAGTATGATGTAGTAGAGTTTGTACTGGTATAATTCATAAAAATATTGATTTATAGACTAAGATGATGGGATTTGGCCAAATTTAAGGTAAGCTTTAGGAAAATCATTGGGGTGTCATTTAATCAAAAGAATAGAATTTTACATCCAAAATAATTGTTCATTTTTCAATCAAATTTTATAAATTTTTTGCTTATTGTGATTCATTTTATGATGTAATGTAAGATAATATAATATATGAAAGCATATTAAAATATAATCTACATAACAATATAACTTCACATATATATGAATATGGTGTGTTACTAACTATTCTACATTTTAGTATTTTTACTTTTGTTATGATACATTGGGTCAAAACTCACATAAATGTTAATTTGAAGGTTGAGATGGAAGAATTTGGCCAAATTCACAGCACAAACCAAGAAGCAACAACAAAATTTTGCTATTTTGTACCATTTCTAATAGAAAAATAATAATTTTACATCCAAAATGATCATTATTCATATTTTGTGAAAAATTTGTTATTTGTTCCTTTTAAGTGATTTTAATGAGGTCTAACGTTAGACAATATATTATATTATAACAAATTATAATATAGCATCATATATTATAATATAATATAGTGTTAATTCCTAAACCCTAATATGTTTATTACAAATCATAAAATGTTGATTACAATGTTAAGATGATGTAATTTGAATGAATACATTGTTAGGCTTTTGGTTGAAGTATTAAAGGTGCATAAGAGAAGAAATAAGATTTGATGAGAATTCCATGTCAAGGACATGGAGGAGATAAGGAATCACACATGCATTAGACATGACATGTGAGGGTATATGTCAAGGGCATAGAAGAAGAAAATCTATTGAGGATAAGGTTTGAATTTGATTTGATTATGATAAAAAAGATCCATGGGGATAAGAATCTATAATGGGGATTAAGATCAAATTGACTTTAATTTATTTTATTTTAATTGATGTGGAGGCACATCTACTAGATATATGGGCTCGAGCCTGGGATCGGTATATGAACCTTCCACTGTGGAAGAAGGTTTGCTATCCAAGGATTTGGATTTGAGTTTGATTTCATAGATTTATTTATGGATGTATCCAAGGGAATAAGAGTTTGGTTGGATTTCTTTGATTTAACTCTACCAGGGAGTTGGTTTAATTTGGCACTGGGAGGTTGGTTTTGAATTTGATTTGTTTGCTTGACTTATTTATATATGATTTGGGGCTCCAAGGAAGGGTGTGATTTAACTCCACTGGAAAAACTAGGTTGGGTTTAATTTAATTTGTTAATGTATGGACCCGTGTGCAATGGACCCAGAGAAGGGGCTATATCATCCTTGACCTACCTCGTTTATAAATCCAAAGGGATAGTCTACACTATGGGTAGAGCTAACCTAAGGGGTTGCCTTTCAGTGTAATGCTATGGAAGAAGGCATAGTAGAATTATATCTTCCAAAGTGAGGAACAACCACCGGGTGACTATTGGATGCACAACAAATCAAACTTGGGGACTACTAAGTGAATGTGGGACTTATATCAACTCAAAAGTAGTCGATTAATTTATCTTAATTTCATGTTATTTGATATGGTTTGTTTGGTTTAGTTTGATTTCAAATTGAGGGCATATCCATTGGAGATGTGAGCTCCAAATTTGATATATTTAATTTATGGACTATGGTGTGCATGGACCCACTAAGGGGCTATATCGACTTATCCTATCTATTTAAAATCCAAAGGGATAGTCTACTAGCTGGGGTAGAGCTAGCAACCTGGGTTGGTTTTGGTGCAAGTTATGCTAAGAAGAAGGTGTAGCACACTTACATCTTCTAAAGCAGGAAATAACAACCGGGGTGACCAATTGGTAGCACAACAAATAGAACCCGACTTAGGGGAGACTACTGAGTGAATGCCACAGGGGACTTATATCAACTCAAGAGTAGTCAGGCAATTCCTATAAGGAGTTTTGCTGACACTACCTTAAAGATAGGATGCTTGCTTGGGAAAAAGGTAGCTAGGGGTGTCCTCCTAATCCACAAGTGAATATATATTTGTTTATATATTTGTGTGGACATGTGGTGTGAGGACCACAGGGGGGCTATGTCAACCTTGACTATCTCGATTTAGACCAAGTGAGAATCCGCATCACAAGAATATTCTCCAACCATAGGGGTATTACTAGAAAGGGGAACCATCTAATCAAGTAACCTGGTAGTGTCTAAATTGGATTACAAAGGATGTGATCCAAATATAGTGCCCACAAGGGGAGGTGTTGCTAAGAGCATTATCTTGAGCCCTGGAAAAGAAAGCCTATAGGTGTACGGTGTCCAACTCAAGGAGAAAGCGTAGCAGACTTATATCTGCCATGAGTGGTGTATCCTAAGGTGTGAGAACCAACCAACCTAAAGTGCATTCGTCAGCATGAGTGGTGTATCGGTCAGCATAGTCAGAACCAACCAACCTTAGTTGCTCGTCAATATGCAATGATCAATATGAAAAGAGAGCATGTAGGCTTACAACTTTCCAAGAGAAACTGATCATCAAGATAGTCTGTCATCGGCGGCACAGATGCTATCTGACCAAGAATGACTACTAAGTGGGGATCCCTGAGGAAGGACTAGACCCAGACTTGAAGAAGTCAGGAGGGAAGGTGCCGTTAGGGGACTTATCCTAAACCTCAAATATACTCAACCCAGACAGTGCACAATGGCTAATCCAAGAATAAAGTGTAGCCGACCACATCTTCTTAAATGAAACCAACAGGAGGTAGCTTACCGACCACATAGTAAGACCTACCAAACTAACAAGGCACTCGTCGGTGTGTTGTGGCTAAAGAAGGAAAGTGTAGCATACTTACATCCTCTAAAGCAAAGAAGATCTCTAGGGTAGCACATCAGCTCAACCTAGAGCAGTTATAAAGTGAGTGCCACTTGGGGAGTTATCTCAACTTAGAGTAGCCAGAGACAAAAGATATATATTTATTTTATATATTTGTGTGTATTTTGTGTTTGTGTTGTGTCGATGAAGGATAGAATGCTCGGGTTCCTTACACCTACCCTAAACACATTGTGGGGGATTTATAAATAAAAATACTTTCAACATGGAACAGATTGAATTTAAAATAGAATTTTCATTGATGATAATTATTTTCAAACATGATTTATAATATTTCTTTAAGTAGAGCACATTGAATGGAAGCATTGGGAGCTCTCCATTATGATTAATAAGTTAATAAGATCCTCTTTAGTAGGCCTTGTCTATGGCAAAAGGGCCTTCCTAAGTGGGTTCAAACTTGCCTCCCATCTTACGATGGGAAACAATCGGTGTCCTTAGAACTAAAATAAGCTCTCCTACTTGAAAGCTCTAGGATGGACCAACTTGTTATAAGCTTGAATCATTTTAGCTTTGTACAACTCAAGTTTTAGCATACCTACAAGCATCTCTCCTCCAAACCTTTGATCTCTTATAACCATAACTTGGCATTCTACTATGTTGTGATCTTGCTACCTTCAACTATCCTTAGTGATGGAAGTTGGACTTCTAATGGTAGAACAACTTCGGACCCATACACTAAAGAGAAAGGAGTAGACTGAGTTCGAGTTCTATATGTGGTGCGGTAGGCCCATAAGGCTTCAACTAATTGCTCATGCCATTATTAATTATTGTTGTTGAGTGTCTTCTTCAGTATTTAGATGGTAGTTTTGTTGAAGGCCTTTGCTAAGCCATTTTCCCTTGGGTAGTTGATGGTATAATATCTCCAATCTATGTTGTGTCTTTGAGCAAAGTTGTTGATCTCGGTTCTCTTGAATGCTATTATCAAATATAATTCATCAAGGCACTCCAAACCTATATACGATATGGTTCCTAAAAAATTGTAGCACACACTGAGCTATGACCTCTCTGAGTGAAATCACCTTCGCCCATTTGCAAAAGTACTCAGTAGCAGCTAAGATGAATCGATGACCCTTGGAAGAAAGTGGATTAATTAGACATACTATGTTGGTACCCCAACACTCAAATGACCATGAGGCTAATGTAGGATGCAGAATGTTTGGTGGTTAGTGTAGGACCACACTGTGTATTTGACATAGGTCGCATCGCCTATCTGTATCCATGCAATCTTTGATCATTGTCAGTAGTATCCTAGTCTCTTGATCTTGGCTTCCATCTTCAGACTAGATTGGTTGGCTCCACATAATCATGTGTGTACCTCAGCTACAATCTTACGGGCTTCGTGCTTGTCTAAACAACATAACCACATTTGATTGAAAGACTGCTAGTACAAGACATCATCCACAAGAGCATAGGAAAGTGCTCTCTATTTCATTTGATGGGTTTGGGACTTCTCTTGAGATGGTTTGCCTTTATTTAGGTAATCTATGAATGGTTTTCTCTAATCTAACTCCGCATCCTTCTCGGCAATGGTAACCTCCCCGTTAAGAGAGTACTTTTTGATTAGTTCAATATCAATAAGGGATAAGACTTGTCTATTTTAGACTTTTATTGATATGGACTCATCCTCCGGCCAACTCCTTGGCAAGCACTAAAGCATACGTTATGGTGTTCTCTCAGGAATCTTATAAATGGTAATCTTTAGGATTTGGGCCAACAACTCCATGGTGTACTTGTGATAGTGATGGAGAGCTTTATAACCTAATAGGAACGATTTGGTTGATAACTAGTTGAGAATCCAAGATGTTGATGTTATGGATGCTTAGAGTAACAACTAACTCTAAATCTGTAATTAGAGCCTCATATTTGACTTCATTATTGTTATTGGGATTGGATAGATGATATGAGAATCTCATCACATCACAGGAGAAAATTATTCCTACTGCCTTTTCTAGAATAGTAGATTATGGTTCTTCTCCTCTTTGAGAAGCCGCACCATCAATGTACATCTCCCTGGTGAATGCTAGTATCCCCTAAATTCATGATTTGTTCATCAAGGAGATCATCACTAAGGAGAGTTAGCGAAGTGGGTGTCTAAGAAATCCCACTTGTCCTTTCACGCATGGAGGTATGAAGGTAATGTTAAACTGCGAGAGGATCATGGACCATCGTGCCAACTATCCGGATAATGTTGGTTGTGTCATGAGATATTGTAGTGGATTGATCCTAGAGATTAAGTTCACTTTATGAGGAAGCATGTAGTGTTGTAGCTTTTGGGATGCAATGATTAAAGCTAAGCAATGCTTCTCAATGGGTGGATAATTAGCCTCAATAGAGATTAGACGATGGCTGAGGTAGTAGAGTACATTTTCCTTCCCTTCGTCATTTGCTTGGGCCAACAAACCACCAAGGGAGTCATCTAATGTAGCAGTGTAAAGTATGAGCAACTTGCATGGGATTGAGGCTGTTAAAATTGCCAACATCATTAGGTAATGCTTGATGTATTCGAAGGCATGCTCATAATTATCATCCCACTTGAAGTTGTCAATCTTTTTCACAAGTGCTGAGAATGGTTGACATCTTCCCAATAGGTTGGATATAAAGCATCTTAGATACTCCAACCACCCTTAGAATGATCTGCATTGAGTTAAACTTTTAGGGGTGGCATTTCTAATTTCACCTTGATCTTCTCCAGATCGATTTTGATTCCAGTGTGGATAAACCCAAGAATTTCCCAGCTACTCAAATGCACACTTGGGTTCATTTTGAGGTTAAATTTTCTTAAATATTTGAAAACTACTCTCAAGTCAAAGAGATGTCTTCCTTTTTCTACTTTTGACCATGAGATCATTGACATAGCACTACTTGATGATGAATGAGTTCATCAAAGATTGAGTCATAGCGGTATGTATGAGCATTTTAAGGTTGAAAGGCATGACCTTATAGTAATAGATTTAGACCGGGGTTCTAAAAGCGGTGTTTCTATCTTTAGGGCCATCTTTATTTGGTTATTTCGGATGAGCCATCCATGAATAAGAAGAGTATGAGATGAGGCAATGTCACCATCGGCTCAGGATTGGTTGGAAATTCATCTTTTGGACATGCCTTATTTAAATCTCTAAATCGAGTATATATGAATTTGGCCATTCATTTTCTTAACTAGGATGACAAGGCTAACTAGGTAGGTTTTTCTTCCTAGATGAAGACATCATCGATCTTTCTTGACTTCATAAATGACTATTCTATGTCTAATCACATGCATCTAGGAGCTTGCTTGATAGGGTTAGTAGTATGCTCTATTATTAGTTTATGGACTACTACGTTAGGAGCCAATCTAGGCATCTCTTCATAACTCCATGCAAAGTAGTCCTTAAACTCAGTCAATAGCCTAAGTCATTGGTTTTAATTTCATTCAATAAAGAACTGATGTATGTCGGGTGTGGATCTTCTTCAGTTCCTAAGTTGATTTCCTTGAGCTCATCAATGGTTGACTTAATCTCTTCTTCAAACTCACGTGCATCTTTGACTTAAAATCATGGATCATCAGTTTCTAAGCATACTCCATATGAGTTAATGTGACTTGAAAAGAACTATCAGTCCAAATGATTGGTGATGACTTGCGAATGTCATCATCAACTGGACCCATTTTATCGAATCATAGTGTTAGTCTTGATTGAGAGCTTTTGCATTTGTTCTTCCATATTTTTTTGAAGTAGTATGACCTATTCTTTGACCAAGTATGTGGGATTAACCCTTTCTTTGCCAAATTATGAACACAAGGGAAGTACTAATCAAAAGGTAATTCTATTAAACCTTTATATGTATCATCCTCAAGTTCGACATCAACTTCTTGACTTGAGGATGATGCTCCCAGAAAGAACCTCTGAGTCTTCACACAGGATGACTTAGGGGCTTCCTTAACTACCAAACCCTCTTTTAGGAAAGTGGGGTTAGAGCTAAGGTTCCCAAGATGCCTAATTTCACATATAGACTTGATACACTTATGCTTTTCTTTGGAGCCAGTCTTCATCGCTATGCTCAAGTGTCACCTCAAGGGAATCTACTGAAGAGCTGGGTGTCTAACCATAAAGACTCATCCTATGAACTAGATTCTATGTCTATATGGATAGCAGTGTACTCGTAGTTGGGACATATCTTATTGGGTGGCCAATAAAGGGTTTTCCACCCACAGGATTGCCTCAGGCGGCCTCTTCCCTCCTTGGTGGAGGTCGGTCATCCATATGTTATGAATTAGAACTATGGGTGAATTTAATGTTATGATCCACTTCCTCCTCCAAGTTTATTTTCGTTCCCTTTTATTTTCTTTTTCATGTTTTTTTTTCCTTTTTTATTTTTATTTTTCTTTTTTTTTTTAAAATTGGCCCAAGTTTGCGAGAATAAACTTGTTGATTTTGAGGGAGGTAGTAAGCCACATCCTCATATATGCCGACCTCGTGAACTGTAAAGACCTTGAGATCTCCTTTGACATAGTAGATGATCCCACATCTCACAAACTTCATACACTGATGTAGAGAGGATGGAACTATGTTGTTCTCATGTATCCATGGTCTCACAAGCAAAGTGTTGAAAGATGTATCTGAGTATATAATGTGAAACATGGCTTCGGTCTTCCAATCATCTATCTCCAAGGGCAACACTATGGAGCCCAATGCCAATTGACCTCACTTTTGGAGTGCAATTCAATCTTCTTATCTTAGACTTAGGAGTCTTCTAGACATGAAGACTTCCAAGTCATAAGACACTTCTAACAAATATGTAAACACTTAACCTAAGCCTAAATACTTAGACGGGGTAACCATAGGATTAAGTTATGCCTTAGGGATTAGGATAATCCACCTACCCTACCACCCAAATCTAATCCATGTTAACCTTCTCAAACCAAACCTCAAGTTCAATTCAGCCATCAAATTCAGATCCAAATCCAAGCCCAAATTACAAAACCAAATGATTGAAGCCCATGATCAAATCCAAACATGAAACCCTTCCCAAGCCATATGACCTATCCAATGGACTTAGCCAAATCTTAATCCAAATCAATCCAAAATCAATTGGTTTTCATAATCAATTTATATCTTCAATCATCTTCTAAATATAAATCAAATCTACATTCAAATGATCAAAACTAAATCAAACTAAATCAAATTAAATCAAAACCCTTCTAAGCCATATGACCTATCCCATGGACTTAGCCAAATCTTAATCCAAATCAATTCAGACTCAATTGATTTTCTCAAAAATAATCAATATTATTAATCATCTTCATAAATTTAAATGAAATATACATTTAAATCATCAAAACTAAAGCAAACTAAAAAAAAACCCAAACCCAGCCATGACAACTCCATGGACTTAGCCAAATTCCTTCATTCCAAAACCCAAATTCAATTGATTTTCTAATAAATCAATCATACCTTCAGTCATATCCATAAATATAAATGAATTCTATAATCATCAAGCCAAACCAAAATCAACTCAAGTAAAACCTAACTTAACCCTCTTGACTTGAAATGTTCAAATGAACCAAAACTCATTTGAACCAAACATTCAATTGAATTTATATATCAATCCCAAATCCATATATAAACTCAACTAAATCAAACACAACCCAAAATCAAGCCAACTAAACCCAATTGGTCCACTTGACCCATGGCTAATTTGACCTATTTGAGCCAAGTTCTAATCCTACCCAAATTGGATTGAACTAATCCTCCCATCATGATTGTTGATCACCCTAGGTTGATCAATTATCAATTAGGTCAAACCAAGTCAACTTGGTCATTTGACCAAGTCAACCCTTAATATATGAACCCAAACTAGCCAAATTACAACCAAGCCAAATCCCAAACTAATGATTCATACCAAATCAAAATCAATATTTGAATATGACTTGACCTTCAATTGAGTCAAACCAAACCCAATTGGCCCTCTTGACCCAAGTTGACCCAAATTGACCTAAAAGACAATTGGGTCAAATGAAAATATAAACCAAATTGATTGCAACCAATGGCTCAAGTTCATTCCAAATTGATTGTTGAACTTGACCAAATGATTGGACCCAATTGAACTTAATTGACCTACTTAGCCTAAATTGACCTAAAGGTTCAAGTTGGCCTAAATCAAAACAAATCAAATTAATTGAAACCAAAACTACAATCATCATCAATTATTCAACTAAACTAAACCCAACACCCCAAACCAATTTGGCCAATTTGGTCAAATTGGTCAACTTAATCCATTTGACCCAAATGAATTCAAATGATCCAAAATCAAATTTAAGCCAAACTAAACCAAAATTGAACCAAAATATCCCAAATGATCATATGAACTTGACCCAACCCTTGGTTTGATTTGACCAATTGGTCAACTTGACCCAACCTAACCCAATTTGACCTAAATGAGTCAAATTAAAAAACTAACCAAATCAACTCCAATTGACTTGAAGTTTGGGCTAACCACTCTTGCTCATTTCAAATCTGCCCAAATCAAATCCAAATGATGATAATTCTACCCTTGGGTCAAGGGCATCACATGAGACAAATCACCCATGTAAGTGGTCATTTCCTTGGCACTTGGTACTCTCCCAATGGTCCACTTAGGCACCTAGGACACTTCAACCGACATGGGGTGGTTGGGTCATGACCCATGATGGGATGAAATCACCTCACCCTCCCCATTAGCATTTGAAACCCTTAGGACACCCATGATTCTTCCTTGGCAACCACCTCCACACCTTCAACCAACAAGCGAGCCAACTCACCTCCTCCGACTCACGAGATGGTTGAATCACTAGAAGCCAAACTAATCCCACCGTCCGATCAAGATGAAGGGAGGGTATACACCCCCCTCATTTCCACTCAAATAGACACAAAATCATTCCTGAGCCTAGCTACCAGATGAGCTAGAGCCATTCCTAAGCTCCAAAATCATTCCTCAATCATAAATGCCATTCCCGTCAATCTCAAAATAAGACACTCCCATTTTTGACCTAGCTTCCCCATTTCACGATCAAACTCAAATTAACATTGCATGCACTTTCCCTCGGCCTCATCGAGAAAGAATGAATCATCTCTCATGCTTCCCAAGCATTAAAGGTGGGACTTCGATCAAAATTGAACTCCAAATTGTCAGGTCATGGCCTTCTGAGTGAACATTTGATCCAATTCTGTCAAAAGAGCTTCATCTCCACTAGATGAAGCTTCCTCAATCATTTTGAGCCCGATCTTGAGCTCATGTGGTATGCTTCCAAAATTGATCCTTAAGAAAAAAATGGGTTGGAGCTTTTGAAGAAAACTTGCATCTCGTGTGATCTTGACATTGATCCCCTCGATGATGTGGAGGTGTGGGATCCTTTTGGAGTTGATCGAGCGGTAGCTTGGATCAAGTGAGCAATATTGAGCTCCATTCTCCACACTGTGACATTAGATCGCACCATCATTTCGTGATGAATGAATGGTCATGATAAGATCCGATCGATCGATTTAATCTATTAAGCTATTAATCATAGCCATTCAATCTTAGATGGATGGTGGATAAGAAAGCATGTCCATCCTCCATGTAAGTTAGATAAGTTTTAAGTAGCCAATCGCGGACCGTGGAAAGCGCTGCATTACACATGGTAGATTAGCTTTAATCAGGCTTAATTAATTATTTTAATGGATGAAACTTCTAAAATTATAAAAATCATAGAAAATAAAAAAATGCAAATAAATACTCATTTTAAAGGTATTTCAAAGGAGAATTAAAATTAACTTACTAATTTTGAATAGTAATTAAGGTTTAAATGCAAAATTAATTAGCTTAATTACTCAATTACTAGCAATTAATCCCAAATTTTTGGGTTAATTTAATGGGATGACCTCGCCTCCCATGATTTTCTTTGGATTTATTGCTCACTTAGTTAGGAAAATTGACTAATTAAACCTTAACTCTTTTAAGTTAATTAATGATTAATTAATCCCATGAATAGTAATTTGGTTAATTAAGTTTATTAATCATTGTTCAAGTAAGTGAACTAAGGAATAGGGATGGGACCCCTAAGTTCATTTCACCCTTTTTTAAAATGAAATTAATTAAGATTTAATTAATTAAATCACTTAATCAAATTGAAATCATAATCACATCCTTGATTAATTAAATCATGGGGTAGATCTTTAGGTGTTTAATAACCTAAAGGCATTTAATAAAATTATGGTTAGTCCACATGTGGGAAAACCATAAAAGTAATTAATTAAGTCCTTAATCTAATTAACTAATAATCATGAGCCAATTGCATTTATTTTTTTATTTCTAGGATCATTGCAAGTTTATTTTCCATGCATATCATGTTGGCTCATAATTATTTAGTTAATTACTTTTTGACATAGGTAAGGGTAAATAATTCATCTAATTAAGGGTTCAACTTAATTAACCCATAAAATCAAATTAATTACATTTACTTAAATAAAATCAAATCACTAATGTGGGGATGGGTTTAAAATAGCAAGTGATGATTTGTTTTCTCCTCTTTAAATCAAATCAAATCTAAAACTTAATTAATAAAGAAGCTTTGGTTTGCATTAAATAATCTTATTTGATTTGATTGTCCTTAAGAACTAGTTTGGTTGAATACATGCTTATATTTCATTGTCCTTTTTCCAATCATGTTAGATTTGGTATGTCATTTCAATTCATGCATCCATATTTTCAAAATCAAGTAAAATAAAATGTATTTCCTTTATGTAAGCTTGCATGTGTGATTTAATTTAATATATGTGTGGCTATTATCACTATTAAATCCAAATGTATTTTTCAAAAGCTTATAAATGAATAATTATATTTGTTCGATGCTATATAAATACATAAGAAATGCATGTGCTTAAAGCTTAAGTGTATGAATGTTGAGTTATCTTTCCTCTATTCAAGTGTTGATTTATATAAGATTGAATGGTAATGGGTATATAGTCTAGACATCCAGAATATGAGGCTTTATGCCATGGAGGCCATTTGATTACCTCACTTCCCTGGTTTATCAATGTTACCCATTTGATTTCATTCTTATGTATTTCAACATTAGAATTTGGATAGAGCTTTAATTCATATATATAAATGATTCAATAAAAAATATACAATCTTTGCATGGTTTTCTTTCCCTCATTTATGTATACATCCATGTGTGTCCAAGAAAAGCAAGTATATTTTACATCCTAGGAATATGAGGCTTTAGTTAGCCCCAAGGAGGTCATTTGATTACCTCACTTCCATGGTTTAACAATGACACGTACTTGCCTATATCTTTGTACATGTATATGTATATGTCATTAGTAAATGAAAATCCCATTTGACATTAAAATTGCATGCATAATTCATAATTGAAATGGTTAAATTAATTAGCCATATGATTTGGAGCTTACTTTGTATGTTCATGTATACTTACATATGTTTGAATGCAAATGGGTATATAAAATGGACATCCCAAGAATATGAGGCTTTTAGCTAGCTCCAAGGAGGTCATTTGATTAGCTCACTTCCGGTTTAACAATGGCACATGCTATTTAATTTCATTCTTATGTCCTTTTTGTATAAGAATTTGGATAAAGTTTTAAATTAATATGTTTAAATAATTTAATCAAATAAAATATAAATTTGAAACATACACATACATTCATGATTTAACTATGCTAAAATATGTTGCATGTATATACACTTAGGATTAATTAAATCATTTAATAAGACATTACTAAAGAGAACTAAATCAAATTAATATACTTTAGAAAGTGACTTAAGGTAGGGATGAAATAGGGCAATCCTCTTTTTCTCTCTTTATAACACTTAGTTGCTAAGTGTAATCAAATGAAATAAGGAAAACACAGATTAAAATTCTCAAATCAATTAAACTACTTTAAGTGAAATCAACCTTTCATGTTAAATTGAATCCTTATACACTTAGAAAATACAATAGTAATGCCTAACAAGACTTACCACACAAGCCTTAATACACACATTAGAATTAAGTCACCACTTATAGCTCTAAGTTAGGATGATGTATGATGTGATGTATGTTTTATTTTATGATGCATTATTTTAGATTGAATGTTAGGGTGTATGCTTCGTAGACGAGATGATTGGCCAATTTTATCCTAATCATGTTTTCTACAAGGGATAATACTTAAGAGTTGCTTAAAAATAAATATGGGTGCTCATTTTGCATGTTGCTTAAATCCTTAAACATAATCCAAGTTAGGACACGTGGGCTTAGTTACCCATGTCTAGGGTGCTAAGTCCAAATTACAATACTTGGGATTATATGTATATTTAGCTAACCTCTATTTTGTGTAGTTAGATTTACTTTTCCCACATAAATGTATTTTTTGCAATAGGAATTAGGATTAGTGCTATGGGGATTAGGATGAGTAGTAGCCAGAAGGCTTTGTCCTTGGGTGCCCTATGATGCCTTTAAAGTAAGCACCATCCAAATTAAAGAAGGAACCAAATTATGGAGATATGAAGAAAGAAGACCCCATAGCATTTAATACAATTATAATTATTCTTTCATATTCTAGGTTGTATAAAAGCTTCGGTACCCATCTTTTCTCTCTTGGGTTTGTGGTACTCGACCACCAACCTTTTATTCTTTTATGATAGTTTATATAATTGTTTGATGTTATGTTTACATTATGCATTAGGATGGCATGCTTTTGATAGTTACTTAAATGATTGATGCTTTAATGTGGCTTGGATGATTAGGATCTTAGGTAAAAATAACTTTTCTACCCAACTAATCACTGATAACTAAATTTTAAACAACTCATAACCTCATCATAAAGCCAATCATAAATAAGATAATTAAAAGATTTAGCAACCCCTTAGCTATATGGTTGTATGTTTCACATCATGCATGCATATTCTTTCTCTCTTGAACATGAAGGACCTTGCATGATAAAGGAATGCTTGACTTGTGAGGGCATCCCTTGTGGTGGAGAACACCTTCTTCTAGTTTATTTGACCCATAACCTATTTCATCATGCATTTAGGCATAATAAATCCTAAAGCCTTTGTCAAAATGATGTGTCTATAATGAAATAAAATTTGAAAGATTTTGCATCTATAGATTAAGTCATATGCCATACCACTCATGCTCTAGTCTCTTAGGAAGTGTGTTTAGGACTTTAGTCTCTTTCTAATTAAATAACTACCTAGCTATCTTGCAATTCATAAGATTGGATTATATGGTTTTAAAATTGTAGGAGTTAGGCTGACCACTTCGATTATAAGTCTAGAAGTCAGACAATTTATTTTCTCTTACCTTATGTCCACCTATCGCTTAGATTTAGGTCCTGCTTTAGCTCGTATTAAAGCTCCCTAGATTTAGGATTTGTGGTAGCTATTTCTTTTGGGCTACAAGCATAAATCCTCATCTCTTAGGCATTCCCACAACATTGTGTTGGTGGATTACAAGCCCTAGTAATCTAATTAAATTTCAACTCAAAACATATAAATCTCCTCAACTTCAAAATTATAAAGCATAATCATAGGATAGATTGGAATGCTCATTAGGCTTTCTAATATCAAGAGCATTTTCTACTTATTTTAATTGGATTCCAAAAAAGGCCTTCTCCTTGAACTTTCCCAATTGATTTTCCAAATATATCCAATCCTTTGATAGTCTAACCTTGAAATCTTTTTAGATGATGGTACTTTGATCGAGTATTCTTAAAATTTCATTTCCTAAGATATAATTAACTATGGAGGCTTGCCTCCATAGGAACTAAGAACACGGTTTAATATAAAACTTTATTCATTCATGTAAAGTGGGAGAAAAATCTCTTCATTCATAGATCATGCCTTAGAGTCCTTATTACATGATTAGGTCTATTATAGGCTGATATTTTTTATCTTTTGAGATAGTACATCATACCTCAATGTTATACCCAATCACCTCAAAAAGTACCCCACCTATGATCTCTGTGGTGTCCCTCAACCCCCCCCCCACCCATAAATCCAAAAATAAACACCACAAGGCCCTCTCACATTGTTCATTGAATCCTCTCAACATCATCCTTTCTTTTGGGTTTGGTGATGTCGATCTTCAAGTAGGCAAGGGTTCTTAGACTCATAATATTGATTAATACACACGGGTCAACTAGAACTACGGATAGCACTATGCCAACATCACTATAATATAAAGAGGCGTTGTGCTCTCCCTAGTGTAAGTCTTCATTGAATGTAACTCCTAAGATGTCCTTTGAGTGACATGCCTCCTCTTTAGTAGCGGTTAGCTGAGCTAAGCATATCACTAGATCAAGTAAGGCCTTGATTAGAGATTCCCTCATCTCTTTGGATAAGATAAGGGCGTTGCATATGCTTAACTTAGCTAGAAACTTTCTAAGGTGAGCTTGGACATTTATAATCACTTGGTCCTCACAAGCATATCCATGGGTGGAGCATCCTATGGAGGGGTTATTTGCTCACTAGAACCAATGACTTGCTTACCCTTATCCTGAGGGTGTTCATAGAGGTAGAACATTGCCACTCTATAGGTTGACTTCAATGACTTCTTGGAATGATGAGCTTGTGGAAAATTCTACCTTCTCATTAGGCATACCTACAGCTTTTCTTATGGGATCCTCAGAGTCAGTTGACTCCAAGTCAATCTCAAGAGGTGAACCCGATTGATTCAGAGAAGGATAGTTTGACTCTGAATCAAAATGGAAAGGATTGAAACTACTAGAGCTATTATTTTTATTTAGACTCAGAGAGCTTTCAATAAGAATAAAATCAAGAGCACGAAGTAGACAATATATAAGTAGAATCTACTTTTTTCATTAATTTCTTTTTTGGGTGGAGGTACATGATAGAAATCAAATAAAGTAAGCGGAGTAAGGGATTTAGTGCCTTTATCAAAATACTATGCTCTACCATAGAAGAGGAGCTAGTAGAAGGTGGTACTGTACGGTGGAGTACTAGGCTGGATGGTGGGCTACTCTTGGACTATCCAGAGCAAGTATGGTGAGTTCAAGCTGCGTTGGGTGTCACCTTCCCGATTGTCCTTTAACTAGCAAACCTTCCTTGGTGTTGGAGGTTTGAGCTACTTCAGGCGAAAAGCTTCTTGATCATAAAAATGATCTTCTTAGAGGTTTAGGATAGGAAGATATCCCAAAATTCTTTGGTCTTAAGAGGATCACAAGAATCCCCAAGGATTACTCTAACATAACTAGATGGTTGCTCTAATAAGTATTCCTTAGGGATAACTATAGCCCTCAACTTGTAGCTGCACTCAAGCTAGTCCATAAAAGTGATACAATCCCTAGACATGGCATGGTTAGGGCAATATCTAAGATCATCGCTCTTGCCCACTTCCTCCACTTAGGCTTACAGTAGCGAAAGTCAAGTCTTTAAGAGATTCTTAAAGATTTTTCTAACTACTTCCCTCTTGAATGAATATGGATTATTCAATCTATCATCATGAGTAGGTGGGAAGTAGCTACTTGGTGATCGATATGAATACCACTACTTGGTAGGCTACTGAGGTGGTGGAAATGGTCGTTATGGTGGCTGGAATGGCTGGTATGATGTCCAAGGTGGTGGAAGAGGAGGTGTCAAAGGAGGCTGCTGAGCTCGTAATCTCTCTTATTGAACTGTGGCCGCTTCCTGTCCCATGACCGCTAGATTCTTCTCAAACATCTTCTGCGGCTTGGACCTAGATGATTGGTCGGGAAAGGAAAACTGCTTTCTCTTGTAGGCTAACCTTGTTGATTAATTTCTCAAATGTTATGATGGTAAAATAAAGAATGAGGTGATCGGCCATGGATATTCTTGAGAAGAATCTCAATGGCATGATGTTCGGATAGCTATAGTTTACATTTCATGCTCAGGTTGCGCCACCTGAGAATATAATCAACAAGGGACTCGTTCAGTTTCTGTTTCTCTATAATAAGGTCACCTACAGTCACCCTCTACTGAGCTATAGCAAACCTCTTGATGAAGAGGTGCTCCAACTCAACAAAAGTCTTCATCGAACCATTGGGCAGTTTGACGTACCAATCAAATGATACAACTAGATTTATGAAGGAAGAGGAGTGCGTGCACCGGTGTTGCAATAGGCTAAAGTGTGATGTGTTATTGGGCTTCAATGCATCAAAGATCTTGAAGGATGGTGGCAAAAAAAAATCTAAATAAAATAAAACTAAATAAAACCTAAACCTAAAAAATAAACCTAAAAATAAAACCTAAAATAAATAAAATCAAACTAAGCCCTAAACTACAAAAAAAAAACTAAACCTAAAATAAATAAAATAAAATAAACATAAACCTAAACAAAAATAAACTAAACTAAAATAAATAAAACCTAAACCTACACCTAAAATAAACTAAACCTAAACCCTAAACTAAATAAAATAAATAAACTAAAAATAAACCTAAACCTAAACTAAAAAAATAAAACCTAAAACTAAAAAATAATGTAAAACCTAATAAACCTAAAAACCTAAACCTAAAAAATAAAAAATAAAATAAACTAAAAAAAATAAAACTAAACTAAACCTAAAATAAACTAAAAAAAAAAAAAACTTAAATAAATAAACATAAATAAATAAACTAAACTAAATAAAAATAAAAATAAACCTAAAATAAAGAAAATAAATTAAACTAAATAAAAAAAATAAACTAAAATAAATAAACCTAACTATGGGTTTGCTTATTTAAAAAAAAAATAACCAAAAAACCACAAAAACCTGAGCCACTAAACTGAAACTAACTAAACCACAACCCTAAACTCTGACCCTACACTAAACCCAAACCCTAGGCCAAACCCTGAGCCACAAACCTAGGCCTGACCTGACCTAAACCACAAACTAAAAACCCTGACCCACAAATAAAACCACAAACCCAACCTGACCCTAAACCTAAATCCTAAACACCTGGAATCCAAACCCTGAGCCCTAAAACTGAAACCTAAACTAAAACCTAAAACCCTAGGCCAAAACCAAAAAACTTAAAGCTAAACAAAATAAATAAAATAATAAAAATAAAATCTAAATAAAATTAAATAATAAAATAAAATAAAACTAAAACTACAACCTAAATAAAACCTAAAATAAAAAATAAACTAATAAAATAAAAAATAAATAAAATAAAAAACCTAACAAATGGATTAAAACCTAAATAAATAAAATTAAACCTAAAGTAAAATAAAATAAACCTAAAATAAAATAAAATAAAAATAAAACCCTAAACCTAAAATAAACCTTAAAATAAAACCTAAAATAAATAAAAAATAAACCTAAACCCTAAAGTAAAAAACTAAACTAAAATAATAAATAAAATAAACATAATAAAATAAAGTTAAACCTAAAATAAAATAAATAAAACCTAAACCTAATCCAAAAAAAAACTAAAAACTTAAAATTAAACTTGTTAAAATAAACTATAAATAAACATAAAACCTAAACTAAACAAAATAAAACTAAAATAAAACCTAAAACTAAACTTAAAAATAAAATAAAACCTAAACCTAAACCTAAAATAAAAATAAAACCTAAACCAAAATAAAATAAAATAAAACTCAACTAAAAAATAATCTTAATCCTAAACCTAAACTAAAAATAAACTAAAATAAAAAAACTTAAATAAATAAAAATAAATAAACTAAAATAAATAAAATAAAATAAACTAAATAAAATAAAATAAATTAAAATAAATTAAACATAAACTAAATAAAATAAATAAACCTAAACCTACTTGCTCACAAATTAAAAAAAAAAATAAAATAAATCCTTAACCCAAACCCAAATGCTAAACCACAACTGACCTAAAAACCTAAACCCTAAAACACCTAAACCTAACCCAAAAACACTACTCTAAACCCCAAACCTAAACCTAAACCTAAACTAAAATAAATTAAATAATAAACTTAAACCTTAAAACCTAATAATCATAAACCTAAACCTGAAACTTAAGAATGGGTAAAACCTTGATGACCGAAAGACCCAGTCAATTAGGCTCAGTCTAGATCTAGTGATAGAGGAGAAGGTAGAGGCTGCGGTTATCATAATGGTGGTGGGGGATCTGGAGCTACTAGTTGATATGGAAGTGGTGGTTGGAGTAGTGGTTGTTATGGAGGCTGGAGGAGCAAGAGGTTATGTGGTGTTGGCTGAGAGATGGGGATATGATGGTGGATCCCTACTGAGAGGCCGGGTGGTTCGATGGGAAGCTGGAGAAACTAAAAGCGATCTCTACTACTTATGGAACTATGTCTTTATAGTAGAGATTCAGTTATCTAGAGCATTTGATTTGCTCTAGGCGTGCTCATTTTTTATCTATGTCATCGCTTATGTCTTAGAAAACTTGGTGTGTTACTTGGTTGACGAAATCAAAAAGAAGAAATGTTGAATATGAATTTGTTCTATGTTAAAAAATAAATCAAAACTTTAAACCTAAACTAAAACAACCCTCCTAAACCTATAAACTAAACCCTAAAACCCTAAACTAAATCCTAAACCAAACTAAACTAACCACAAACTAAACCCTAAAACTAACCTACCTAACCAAACCCTACCAAACTAAACCCCAACTAACCACAAACTAACTTGAACCATAACCCTAAATCTACCATGCACTAAACCTAAACAAAACCCTAAACCCTAAACCACTGATCCTAAACTGAGCTCTAAAACCCTAAACTAAACCACAAACCAAAAATAAAACAAATAAATAAAATAAATAATTAAAACCTGACCTAAAATAAGATAAAATAAAATAAAACCTACACTAAAAACTAAACCTAAATAAAATAAAATAAATAAAATAAATAAATAAAACCTAAAACTAAACTAAAAATAAAATAAACTAAGAATAAAAAAAAATAAATAAATAAACATAAAAAATAAAATAAAATAAAACAAAAATAAAATAAAATAAAAACATAAACTAAAAAAACCTAAAAATAAAACCAAAAATAAATAAAATATAAAACCAAAAAACCCTAAACTAAAAATAAAAAAAACTAAATAAAATAAAATAAAATAAATAAATAAAATAAATATACCAAAATTAAAATAAACTAAATAAAATAAATAAACCTAAACTTAAACCTAATAAACTAAACTAAACCAGAACTATATAAAATAAAATAAACTAAAATAAACTTAAACCTAAACTTAAAAATAAAACCTAAAAAAACCTAAAATAAAAACTAAAACCTAAACCTAAAACCTAAAAGCTAAAACCTAAATCTAAATTAAATAAAACTAAAATAAAATTAATAAAACTAAACAAAATAAAATAAAATAAAATCATAAAACCTAAACCTAAACCTAAACCTAAAAAAATAAAATAAAAATAAAAAACAAAATTAAAATAAAATAAATAAAAATATAAACTAAACTAAAAAAAATAAAAACCTAAATAAAATAATAATGAAACCTAAAATAAAAATAAAATAAACCTAAAATATAAATAAAGAAAAACTAAATAAAAACTTAAACTTAAAAAAACAACCTAAAAATAAATAAAAAAATAAATCCTAAACCCTAATCTAAAAAAAAACTAATCCTAAAATAAAATTAAAATAAACCTAAACCTAAAATTAGATAAACTAAACTAAAATAAATAAAACCTAAACCTAAACTAAATAAAATAAAATAAACTAAAAATAAACCTAAAGCTAAACTAAAAATAATAAAAATAAACCTAAATAAAAAACCTAAAACCTCACCTAAATAATAAAATAAAACTAAACATAAACCTAAAAAAAATAAATAAAACCTAAACCTAAAAAATAAAATAAAAATGAAACTAAACTAAAAAAAAATAAACTAAAACTAAATCTAAACTAAAAAATAAACTAAATAAATAAAAAATAAAATAAATTAACTAAACCAAATAAAAATAAAAATAAACCTAAATAAAAATAAAAAATAAAATAAACTAAAATAAATAAATAAAATAAACTAAGTAAACCAAATAAACTTAAATCTACCTATTTACTTAATTTTAAAAAATAAAAAAAAATAAAAAAATAAATAAAATAAATAAAAAAACAGTAAACTTACAACTCTAAACCCTAAACCCAAAACCCAAAACCCTAAACCCTAAAAGCCTAAAAACCTTAAACCCTAAATAAAACCCCAAAAACCTAAATAAAAAAAATAAAACTAAAAAACAAAATAAAAATGAAATTCTAAACCAAAATAAATAAAAAAAATAAATAAACTAAAAATAAACTAAAACCTAAACTAAAAATAAACCTAAAAAGAAATAAAATAAAATAAAATAAATAAAATAAAGTAAAACTAAAAAATAAAATAAACCTAGAATAATAAACTAAATAAAATAAAACAAACATAAAAATAAAGTAAACCTAAAATATAATATAATAAAACTAAATAAAACCTCAACCTAAAAATAAACCTAAAAAATAAATAAATAAAAAATAGACTAAACCTAAAACTAAAAACTTAAACTAAAATAAATAAAATAAAATAAACCTAACCTAAAATAAATAAATAAACCTAAACCTAAAAAAAAAAAAACTAAAAAAATAAAACTAAAATAAAGTAAAATAAACTAAAATAAACCTAAACCTAAAAAAAAAATCTAAAAAAACCTAAAATGAAAAAAAAATAAATCTAAAAAAAAATAAAATAAAACCTAAAAACCAAAAAAATAAAAATAAAACTAAGCCTAAAATTAAACATAAATAAACCTAAACCTAAAAATAAACTAAAACAAAAATAAATAAATAAATAAACCTAAAATAAATAAAATAAAATAAAATAAACTAAACTGGGGTTTGCTTGTTTTTTTTTAAAAAAAAAACCCTCATGGCCACAAGCCCAGTTCCTAAACCTAAACCTAAAAACCCCAAGGCCAACCACTAAAATCTTGACCCCTAAACCCTGACCTACTAACCCCCTCAACCACAACTACCTAACCACTAACCCTGAGCCATACCACAAACCCTAAACTGGCAGATAAACCCTACCCAAACTAAAAGGCTAAAATAAAGCTTAAAATCCTAAACCCAGTAAACACTAAACCCTAAACCCTAAATCTTAAAAACCAAACCCTAAACCTAGACCAAACCCTAAAACTTAGAGCCACAAACTAAAATATAAAAAAAAATGACTACAAACATAAAATAAATAAAATAAAACTAAACTTAAAATAAAATAAAATAAAATAAAATAAAAAGAATAAAATAATCTAAAATAATAAGAAAAAAACTAAATAAACTAAAAATAAAATTAACCTAAGAATAAAATAAAATAAAAACTAAATAAAAACATAAACCTAAAAAATAAAACCTAAACCCTAAACTAAAAAAAATCTAAAATAAAATTAAAAATAAAATAAATAAAATATAATAAACATAAACCTAAAAATAAAATAATCTAAACTAAAATAAATAAAGCCTAAACTTAAACCTAAAATAAATTAAGCCTAAACTAAATAAAATAAAATAAACTAAAAATAAAAAATAAACCAAAACTAAAAATAAAATAAAATATAAACCTAAAATATATAAAAAACCAAAACCTAAAATATAAAATAAAACCTAAACCTAAACTTAAAAAATAAAAAAAATAAAATCTAAACCTAAAAAAACTCTAAAATAAACCTAAAAATAAAATAAACTAATAAAACCTAAACTAAAATAAATAAAACAAACTAAATAAAATAAAAAAAAATTAAAATAAACTAAAATAAATAGAAATAAACTGAATAAAAAAATTAAACTTAAACATATGAGTTTATTTAATTTTTTTAAAAAAACCTAAACTTTAAATCCTAAACCCCAAACCCTAAAATGAACACTAAACCCTAAACCCTAAACTTACAACCCTAAACCTACAACCCCAAACCCTAAATCTTAAAAAAACCCTAAACTCTAAACCCTAAACCCTAAACACTAAATCCTAGTCCTAAACCCTAAACCTTAAACACTAAACCCTACACCCTAAACCCTAAACCTCCACAAACCCTAAACCATAAACCTAAACCTAAAAAAACTAATAAATAAATTAAAAATAAACATAAACCTAAAACATAATAAACCTAAACCTAACCTAAAAAGAATGGAACCGATGGTGAACATCACCATCAACCAGCTCTCTAGATCTGGATGGAGGCGGCGGCGGCGGTTATCAATGGTGGTGGGGGTCAGAGTGGTGATATGGAGTGGTGGGCGGTGTTGGTTATGGAGGAGGGGCGATGGATTATAGCCATGGTGGTGGATGGAGATCGAGATATGATGGTGGATCACTACTTGAGAGGCTGGGTGGTTATGGGAATGGAGAAACAAAAAACGTCGATCTAGCTTATGGAACTGTTTTTAGTAGAGGATTCTAGTTATATAGTCTTTAATTTGTTCTATGTGTCATTTTTTATATGTCATCGTGTCTAGAAACTTGGTATGTTACTTGGTTGATGAAATAAAAAAAAGAAATGTTGAATATGAATTTGTACTCTATTAAAAAAATGAAAAACAAAGAACCCTAAGCCATAACTAAAACCTGAACCCTAGACCTAAAACCTAAACCCTAAATCCTAAAACTCATAAACCCATAAACCCTTAACCTTAAACCCTAAACCTAAAACTATAAACTCTAAACCTAAACCCTAAACCTTAAACCATAAACCAAAAACCCTCAACTAACCCTAAACCCTAAATTCTAAACCCTCAACTAACCCTAAACCTAAAATAAAAAAATCCAAATAAATAAAAAAAATAAAAAAAATCTAAACTAAAATAAAATATAAATAAATAAAATAGAAAAATAAAATAAAATAAAAATGTAAACTAAAACCTAAACCTAAACCTAAACATTAAAAAATAAAAATAAATAAAAACTAAAATAAAATAAAGTAAATAAAAATTTAAACTAAAGTAAAAAACTAAAATACCTAAATAAAATAAAGGCTAATCCTAAAATAAAAGATAAAAAAAATTAAATAAAAACTAAATAAAATAAACCTAAAAAAAATAAAATATAAAAAACCTAAAAAAAAAAAAAAAAACATAAACCTAAAATAAAAGTAAAATAAACATAAACCTAAACTAAAATAATCTAAACTAAAATAAATAAAACCTAAACCTAAATTAAATTAAAAATAAACCTATACCTAAATTAAAAATTAAAACATAAAAATAAACCTAAAATAAAAACCTAAAACCTAAACCTAAAAAAATATAATAAAAATTTAAACCTAGAACTAAAAATATAAATAAAACCAAAACTTAAATAAAATAAAATAAAACTAAACAAATAGCTAACTAAACCTAAAATTAAAATAAATAAACCTAAAATACATAAACTAAATTAAATAAAATAAAAATAACCTAAATAAATAAAATAAAAAATAAAATATCCTATACATACCATTTGTTTTTAAAAAAAATAGAAAAAAATTTAAAAACCCTAACATTAAACCCTAAACCCAACCTTAAAACCCTGACCACTAAAACTAAACCCTAAAAACTGAGCAAACACTAAACCCTAAACCCTAAACCCCAAACCCTGAGCCATAAAACCTGCACACCAAGTGTCTGCACCCCAAACCAGACCTAACCCTACCCCACTAAACCCTACCAAAAAACCTAAAATGAAATAAATAAAAAAAACATATAAAATAAAAAAATAAAATATACCTATATAATCTAATAAATATTAAAGATAAAAATAAAACTAAAATAAAATAAATAAATAAACACAAACTAAATATAAATTAAAATAAACCTAATAAAAACCTATATTAAATAAAAACTAAATAAAAAAAAATAAAAAATAAATAAAATAAATAAAAATAAAAAATACCAAAAATAAAAAATAAACCTATACCTATAAAAAAAACATTAAAAAATAAAATAAAATAAAATAAACCTAAACCAAAATAAATAAATAAAATAAACAAAACCTAAAATAAACTAAACCTAAACCCTAAAACTAAAAAATAAAATAAACTAAAATAAACTAAAACCTAAACTAAAAAAAACCACAAAATAAACCTAAATAAACCTCAAAAATAAAATAAACCTAAACCTAAACAAAATAAAAATAAACCTAAACCTAAAATAAAATAAAATAAAACTAAAATACATAAACCTAAACTTAAACCTAAAAATAAACTATTTAAAACATAAAGAAAAATATAAACTAAAATAAATAACACTAAATAAAAAATAAAAATAAACCTAAATAAAATAAAAATAAATATAAAATAAAATAAAAAAAAAAAAACTAAATAACTTAAACCTACTAGTTTACTTAATTTTTTAAAAAAAAAACCTAAACCCAAACTAAATACTAAACTAATCCACACCTAAACCAAACAACCCTAAACTAACCTAGCCCAAAACCCTAAACCCTAAACCTAAACAACCCTAAACCCTCCTAAACCCCAAAGCATAACTAAACTGACCCTAGGCCAAACCCTGACCTTAAACCCTAGGCCACTAAACTTCCACCAGCTTGAACTGACACAAACTAACCCAAACCTCCCTAAACTCCACCCAGGCCCAGATTTCCTCTAACTCCACTCCTAAACCTAAACTTTCTACTAAACTCACACTAACCTGAGCTCACAGCTGACCACTGAGTGGTAACCCAGAATACCACATTTTACCCTAAACTTTGCACAACCCTCCTTAAACCTAAACCCTCCACACCCTAAACCATAAACCCTCTCAAATTTATCAACTACACTAAATCCTCCTAACCCTCCCCACCTTCCCTACCCTAATCCTTCCTTAAACCAAAACCAAAACCCTAAACCCTAAACTTTCCATAAACCTAAACCATAAACCTAAAACTTAAATCTAAAGTAACTAAATAAGTTAAAAAATAAACCTAAAATTTAAAACTAATAAACTTAAAACCTAAGAATGGGCAGAATCTTTACGACAGGAACATCACCATCAACTACACTCAATCTAGATCTAACGATGAAGGTGAAGGTAGAGGCTATGCTTATTGTAGTGGTGGTGACAGATCTAGAGGTGCTAGTGGATATTGAGGTGGTGGTCGAAGCAATGGTTGTTATGAAAGTCGAATGAGCGATGTAGGTTACAACCGTGGTGGTGGTTGAGCGAGAGATCAGGGATATGATGGTAAATCCTGCTACTCGAGAGGCAGGGGTGGCTCTGATGGCAACGGGAGAAATTAAAGAATGTTAGATCCGATCAGTGGCTTATTGAATTGTGTCTTTACAATAGAGACACCTCTATTTATCTAGGGCTTTTGATTTGCTCTAAGCATGCTCATTTTTTGATCTATGTCATCGCTTGTGTCTTACAAAACTCGGTGTGTACTTGGTTAATGAAATCGAAAATAAGAAATGTTGAATTTGAATTTGTTCTCTATTAAATAAAAAAAAACCCTAAACCATAAACTAAAACCAGAACCTTAGACCAAAAACCTAAACCCTAAACCACCTAAACCCTAAACCCTAAACCCTAAACCCTAAAACCTAAACCCTTAACCAAACCTAAACCTAAATCATAAACCATACCAAACCCTAAACATTAAACCCTCATAACCTAACCTAAACCACAAAAAAAAAGCTAGCTAAATAAAAACTAAATAAATAAATAAAATAAATAAAACTAAAATAAAATAAAAATAATAATAAAATAAATAAACTAAAACCTAAACCAAAACCTAAGAAATAAAATAAAAATTAAACTAAACTAAAATAAAATAAATAAAACAAAAATAAAAATTAAAAACCTATAATAAAAACTAAAGAAAACAAAATAAATTAAAATAAAATAAATAAAATAAATAAAACTAAATAAAACCTAAACCTAAAATAAGCCTAAAAATAAATACAAAATGCAAACCAAATAAATAAAACCTAAAAATAAAATAATAAACTAAACTAAAAATAAACTGAACTAAAATAAAACATAAACCTAAACTAAGCCTAAAGCTAAACCCTAAATAAAATAAGATAAACTAAAAATAAACCTAAACTAAAACTAAAATAAAATAAAACATAAAATAAAAACCTAAAAACGTTAAAAAAAAATAAACCCTAAACCTAGAAGAAATAAGACCTAAACCAAAAATATAAAATAAAAATAAAACTAAACTAAAATAATAATCCTAAAAATAAACCTAAAAAAATAAACTAAATAAAAACCTAAACTAAAATAAATAAACACAAAACATATAAACTAAACTAAATAAAAATAAAAATAAACCTAAACAAAAATAAAAAATAAAATAAATTGACATAAATAAAAAATAAACTAAATAAATTAAATAAACTTAAACCAATTAGTTTGCTTAATTTAAAATAAAAAATAAAAATAAAAAATTGAAAAATAAAAAAAAACCACAAACCCTAAACTCTAAAAATAACCCACAAACCACAACCCAAAACTAAACCTACAACAAAAGCTAAACCCTAAACCTTAAGCAAACACTAAATCCTAAACCCTAAACCCTAAACTTCCCTCACTTATAACCTAAACCACACCCTAAACCCCAAACCCAACAAACCCTAAACACAAAATCTTCAAATCATGCCTTAAATAAAACATAAAATAATAAACCTAAACCTAAATAAATAAATAAAATAAAATAAAACAAAACCTAAATAAAACCTAAACCTAAACTTAGCATGAAAAACTATATAAATAAAATAAAACTAAAACTAAAATAAACTTAAAGTAAAATAAAATAAAATAAAATAAAAATAAAAAAAATAAAATAAAACTAAATAAAACCTCTAAAATAAACCTAAAATAAAACTTAAAATAAAATCTAAACTAAACTAAAACCTAAAAAATAAACAAATAAAATAAACTTAACCTAAATAAAAATAAACTAAACTAAAATAAATAAACCTAAACCTAAATAAAATAAACTAAACTTAAACCTAAACTAAATAAAATAAAATCTTAAAATAAAACCTAAATTAACCTAAAATAATAACCTAAACTAAACCTAAAATAAAATAAAACCTCCTAAACTAAATAAAATAAATCTTAAACATAAAGGAAAATTAAAAATAAAAATAAACTAAAAACTAAAAATAAACCTAAACCTAAACTAAAAAAATAAACTAAAATAAATAAACCTAAAATAAATAAACTAAATAAAGCAAAAATATAAAATAAACTAAAATAAAAATAAAAAATAAAATTAACTAAAATAAAAAAATAAATTAAATAAACTTAAACCTACCAGTTTATTTAATTTATAAAAAAAACCTAAACCCTAAACCCTAAACCTTAAACCTTAAATCGTAAACCCTAAATAATAAACCTTAAAACCTACAACCCTAATCCCTAAACTCTAAACCACAAACCCTAAACCCTAACCCCAAACCCTAAAAACCAAAAAAAAAAAAACCTATACATAAACTAAATAAAACATAAAAAAATTAATAAATAAAAACCTAAACCTAAATAAAATAAAATAAAATAGAATAGACTAAAAACCGAAACTAAAACCTAAACCTAAACCTAAACCTAAACCTAAACGTAAAAATAAAATTAAATAAAAATAAAAATTAAACTAAAATAAAATAAATAAAAACCTAAACAAAATTAAAAAATAAGATAACCCTAAAAATGCAAAAACTAACAAAAATCAAAACTAAATGTAAAATAAAATCTAAACTAAATAAAAACCAAAACCTAAAAAAATAAACCTAAAAATAAAACCTTAACCTTAAACTAAAAAAAAACCTAAACCTAAAATAAACAAATTAAAATAAACCTTAACTTAAACTAAAATAAAATAAACTAAATGAATAAAACCTAAACCTAAAATAAACTAATCCTAAACCCTAAACTAAATAAAATATAATAAATTAAAAAAAATAAACCTAAAATAAACCTAAAATAAAACACAAAAAATAAAAAAACCTAAACTTAAACCTAAAAAATAAAAATAAAACCTAAACATAAAAAATAAAATAAAAGTAAAACTAAATTAAAAAATATGCATAAACCTAAATCTAAACGTAAAAAATAAGCTAAAATGAAAACCTATACTAAAATAAATATAACTAAATTAAATAAAAATCAAAATAGACCTAAATAAAAATAAAAAATAAAATAAAGTAAAATAAAAAAAATAATCTAAATAAACTTAAATCTATCAGTTTACTTAATTTTAAAAAATATCCTAAAGCCTAAACCCTAAACCCTAAATCCTAATCCCTAAACATAAAAACTAAACCTAAACCCTAATCCCTAAAAAATAATAAAACCTAAACCCTAAAGTAACCCTAAACCCTAAACCCTCAAAACCCTAAACCTAAAGCCTAAACAATAAACTCTAAACCCTGAACCCTAAATCCTAAACCCTAAACCCTAACCCTAAAACCCTAAACCCTATCCCTAAACCCTAAATCATAAAAGCATAAAACCTAAAACCCTAAACCATAAACCCTAAACCCTAAACCCTAACCCTAAATTCCAAACCCTAAACTTAAACCTAAAGTTACTTAATAAATTAAAAAATAAACCTAAACCCTAAAACCTAATAAACCTAAACCCTAAGAATGGGCAGAACCTTGATGGCAGGAACATCACCGTCAACTAGGCTTAGTCTAGATTTGGCGGTGGAGGCAAATGCGAAGGCAGAAGAGGTGGATCTGATGGGAACTGGAGAAACTAAAGAACGGTTGATCCTATCTGCTGCTTATGAAACTGTGTCTATATAATAGAGATGGTTCTACTTACCTAGTTATTTTGATTTTCTCTATGGAAGCTCATTTTTTATCTTTGTCATCGCTTGTGTCTTAGAAAACTTGGGATGCTACTTGGTGGATGAAATTGAAAAGAAAAAATGTTGAATCTGAATTTATTCTCTGTTAAAAAAACCCTTAAACCCTAAACTAAAACTTAAACCCTAAACCTAAAACCTAAACCCTAAACTCTAAACCTTAAACCCTAAACCCTAAACTAACCCTAAGTCCTAAATCCTAAAGCTATAAACCTAAACCTAAGCTAAATAAAATTGATAAATAAAACAAATAAAAAAGCCTAAACAAAATTACAAAAATAAAATCAAATAAATGTAAAAACTAAAACTAAAACCTAAACTTAAACTTATAAAGAAAATAAAATAAAAAATAAAACAAAACTAAAATAAAATAAATGGAAACTTAAACTAAACCTAAAAATAAAATACCTAAATTAAATAAAAACTAAACCTAAAATAAAATTAAAATAAACCTAAAATAAAATAAAATAAAAACTAAATAGAAACCTAAACCTAAAAAATAAACCTAAACTTAAATAATTAATAAAACCTAAACCCTAAGCCAAAAAAAATCAAAACCTAAAATAATAATAAAATAAACAAAATAAAATAAACCTAAATTAAAATAAAATAAACTAAAATAAATAAAAATTAAACATAAACCTAAAATAAACTAAACCTTAATCTAAACTTATACTAAATAAAATAAAATAAACTAAAAATATACCTAAACCTAAACTAAAAAATAAAACCTAAAAAAGAAACTTAAAGTAAAAACCTAAAACTTAAACCTAAAAAAATAAAATAAAAACCTAAACCTAAAAATAAAAAATAAAAATAAAAAATAAAACCCAAACTTAAAAGATAAATATAAATAAAACTCAACTAAAAATAAACCCATATTAATAAAATAAACTAAAAAAATAAACTAAAATAAATATAAATATAAAATAAACCTAAATAAAAAGAAAAATTAAAATAAAGTTAAATAAATAAAAAATAAACAAAATAAACCTAAACCTACTAGTTTGCTTAATTTTAAAAAAAAATTCGTAAACCCAAAATCCTGAACCATAAGCCCTAAACCCTAAACCCTAAAACTATCCCTAAACCCAAACCCTAAACCTACAAAGCTAAACATACAACCAAAAACCCTAAACCCTAAATCCTAAATCATAAACCTTAAATCCTAAACCCTAAACCCTAAACCCCTAAACCCTAAACCGTAAAACTCTAAACCATAAACCCTAAATCCCTAAACCATAAGCCCTAAACCCTAAACCCTAAAACCTACAACCCTAAACTTAAACCCCAAAATCTAAACCCTAAATCCTAAGCCCTAAACTAACCCTAAACACTAAACCCCAAACTAACCCTAAACCCTAAGAATGGGCAGAACCTTGATGACAGGAACATCACTATCACCTAAGCTCAGTCTAGATCTAGTAGTGGAGGTGAAGGAAGAGGTGATGGTTATCATAGTGGTTGTGGGGGATCTGGAGGTGTTGGTGGATATGGAGGCGGTGGTTATGGATGCAAGATTAGCGACCAAGATTATAGCCATGATGGTGGAGGAAGAAGAGATTAGGGATATGATGGCCGATCCCCCTTCTCGAGAGGTGGGGTAAGTTTTAATGGAAATTGGAAAAGCTGAAGAATGGCCGATCTGATCTACTGCTTATGGAATAGTGTATTTATAATAGAGATAATTCTACTTATTTAGGGATTTTGATTTGCTCTATGGGTGCTCAATTTTTATCAATGTCATCGCTTATCTCTTAGAAACCATGGGGGTGCTACTTGGTTGATTAAAAATCCTTAAACCCTAAACTAAAACTTAAACCCTAAACCTAAAACCTAAACCCTAAACACTAAACCTTAAACCCTAAACCCTAAACCTTAAACCCTAAACACTAAACATTAAAACACTAAACCCTAAACCCTAAACCCTAAAACCATAAACCTTAATTACTAAAACCTACAACCCTAAACCCTAAACCCTAATCCCTAAGCAAACCCTAAACTTTAAATCCTAAACTAACCTTAAACCTTGAACAAAGATGTCATTAAGAGTAGATCTAAAGAATGACCTAATCCTAACATAGTTATGGTAGCTAAAGAAAATGTCTTCAAGAGACTCTCTCTTGATTATTAGAGATTTGAATACCCTATCATATTATAATACCATATATTGTAGTATAATGTATCAAAAAATATTTGAGCATGTAGTGATGTGTTTTTGGATGTTATAAGATATTTTGAAATGTTTTAGTATATTATGGTGTTGTGCTCTATAGTCTATATTAATATAAATCATAAAAATATTGATTTAATAAATCAGATGATGAAGTTTGCTAAATTTGAACTGGGAATTAGGTTGTAGTACCAAAGGTGTGCTATGCCACCTGTAGTCTAAATTTGAACTGGGAATTATAGACTTTAAAATGGTGGAATTTGGCCAAATTCATAATTGGTAGAGCATGGAAACATAATATATTATTTCAACTTAAAATATGTAAGTGATACAACTAAATCTATAATTTTTTATTATTTAGACTAATATTATGATTTTTTATCTTAAGCAATCCATTGTGATGTGATATGCAATATAATAAAATATAATTTGTCATAGTGTATTATAATATAGAATGACATAACATAGTGTAGCATCATGCATTATAGCATACTATTGTGCATTACTGCTTGCTATGTAGCATATTTTAGTTTGTTATAATGTGATGTAGTAGAATTTGTACTAGTACAGTTCATAAAGTACTGATTAATAGGCTCAGATGATGGGATTTGGCCAAATTTAAGGTAAGCTTTAGGGAACATCATTGGGGGTGTGCTATGGTGTGTCATTTAATCAAAAGAATTTAATTTTTCATCCAAAATAAATGTTCAATTTTCAACCAAATTTTATAATTTTTTTGCTTAAAGTGATCATTTTAAGGTCTAATGTAAGATAATATATTATATGAAAGCATATTAAATATAATGTACATAAAAATATAACTTCATATATATATGAATGTGGTGGTGTGTTACTAAGTGTTATTGTACATTTTAGCATGTTTTTCTTTTGTTATAATACATTGGGTCAAAACTCACAAAATTGTTAATTTGAAGGTTGAGATGGAAGAATTTGGCCAAATTCAGGGCACACACCAAGAAGCAACATTAAAATTATGCTATTTTGTATTTCTAATAGAAAAAAATTTTACATCTAAAATGAACATTATTCATATTTTGAGAAAACTTTATTATTTGTTCCAATTAAGTGATTCTAATGAGGAGTAAAGTTAGACAATATATTATATTATTGAAAATTATAATATAATGTCATATATTATATTATAATATAGTGTGTTAATTCACACTATAATATCTTTAGCATGATATTCTATAGTCAGTTTGAGTTTGAACCATTACAAATCATAAAATGTTGATTATAATGTTAAGATGATGTAATTTGAATGAATACATTGTCAAGCTTTTGGTTGAAGTATTAAAGGTGTGCATAAGAAAAGAAATAGAATTTGATGAGAATTCATTACCAAGGACATGGAGGGAGATCCGCAAGGAGATCACACATGCATTGGACATGACTTGTGAGTGGTCTATGTCGAGGGCAAAGAAGAAGAAAATTTGTAAGGGATAAGGTTTGATTTTGATTTGATTATATGATTTTTGGAAAGAAGATCGACTGGGGATAAGAATCTATAATCCATCAATGATTAAGATTGAATCATCTTTAATTTGTTTTATTTTAATTGATGTGGAGGCATATCTGCTAGAGATATGGGCTCGAGTCTACTAGGGATCGGGTATATGAACCTTTCACTAGAGAAGCAGGTTTGGGCTATCAGCTGGGGATTGGGATTTGAGTTTCATTTCATAGATTTATTTGGGGATGTATTCGCTGGGGATAAGTGTTCGGTTGGATTTCTTTGATTTAGACTCTATTGGGGGAGTTGGTTTAATTTGGCTCCACTAGGGAGGTTGGTTTTGAATTTGATTTATTTTCTTGACTTATTTATATATGATTTAGGGCTCCACTAGTTATGATTTAACTCCACTAGAGAAAATCAAAATTGGTTTAATTTAATCTTAATTAATGTATAGTCCTTGTCAGTGTGCGATGGAGCCACTAAGAAGGGGCTATATCAGCCTTGGCCTATCTTAGGGTTACAAATCCAAAAGGATAGTTTACCAGCTGCGGGGTAGAGCTAGCCAACCTAATGGGATGCCTTTCGATGTGCAATGACTGTGCTAGGCAGAAGGCATAACAAACTTACATCTTTTGAAGTGAGGAACTACTGCTGGGGTGATCTCTTAGTAGCACAACAAATTGAACCCAACTTAGGGGTGAGTACTAAGTGAATGCCACTGGGGACTTATATGAACTCAAGAGTAGTTAGACAATTCCTATAAGGAGTTTTGTTGACACTTCCCTAAAGAGAGGATACCTTCTTAGGAAATGGTACCATTAGGGGTGTCCTCCTAATCTATGAGTGAATATATATTTTATTTATATGTTTGTGTGGACCCTATTTGTGTGCAAGAGAACACACTAAGAAGGGGCTTGTCAGCCTTGACCTATCTTAGATTTACTGGACCAATGGTAAATCTGCACATCCATAGGATGAATTCTCCAATCATATGAGTGGTTACTCGAAAAGGGGAACTGTCCAATATGATAGTAACCTGGGTAGTGTCTAAATAGTGTCACAAAGGATGTATCCAAATACAGTGCCACATTAGAGGTGCTGC
The DNA here is from genome assembly GCA_021442155.1 of Cymbidium sinense. Classification (NCBI taxonomy): domain Eukaryota; kingdom Viridiplantae; phylum Streptophyta; class Magnoliopsida; order Asparagales; family Orchidaceae; genus Cymbidium; species Cymbidium sinense. Next base: position 85,754,517 of record CM038216.1, read on the forward strand.
TAGGGACAATATCCTAAGCCTTGGAAAAGATAGCCTATAGGTGCACGGTGGCCAACTCAAGGAGAAAGCGTAGCAGACTTACATCTGCCTTGAGTGGTGTATTCTAAGGTGCGAGAACTAACCAACATAAGGTGTATCCGTCAGCATGAGTGGTGTATCTATCAATATAGTAAGAACCAAAGAAACCTATTGTCGGTGCAATGATCAACTGAAAAGAAAGCTTGTAGGCTTACAACTTTCCAAGCAGAATTGATCATCGGGATAGTCTATCATCGACAGGACATATGCTATCTGACCTAGAGATACTACTAAGCGGGGATCCCCGAGGAAGGACTGGACCTAGACTTGAAGAAGTTAGGAGGGAAGGAGCCACTAGGGGACTTAGCCTAAACCCCAAATATACTTGACCTAGTCAGTGCACAAAGGATAATCCAAGAAGAAAGTGTAGCAGACTCACATCCTCTAAATGAAGCCAACATGAGGTAGCTTATTGGCCACGCGATAAGGCCTACCAAAACTAACAAGGCGCTTGTGAGGCAAAGGGCCAAGAAGAGAAAGTGTATCAGACTTACATATTCCAAACCAAGAAGACCATTGAGGTGACACACTAGCAGGGTAGCACGTTAGCCCAACCTAGAGCAGCTACTGAGTGAGTGCCACTAGGGGAGTTATCTCAACTTAGAGGAGCACGAGAGAAAATATATGTGTTTATTTTATATGTTTGTGTATAGTTTGTGTTTGTGTTGGGTCGAAGAAGGATAGGATGCTACTCGGATTCCTTACACCTACCATGAATACATCATGGCGGCTTCGCTAACGAGAATTCTTTCAACATGGAAGAGATTAAATTTGAAATGGAATTTTAATTGACGATAATTTCTTTCAAACATGATTTATAATATTTCTTTAAGTTGAGCCCATTGATTGGAAGCATTTGGCACTCTCCCTTATGATTAATAAGCTGATAAGATCATCTTTGGTAGGCCTTTCCTATGACAAAAGGGTCTTCCCGAGTGGGTTCAAACTTGCCTCCCATCTTACAAAAAGCAAGAATAGGTCTCCTTAGAACTAAAATAAGCTCTTCTACTTGAAAGAATCTAGGACGGACCAACTTATTATGATCTTGAATCATTTTAGCTTTTTATAACTCAAGGTTTTGGCATGCCCATAGGAGTCTCTCCTCCAAACCTTTGAGCTCTTATAATCACAACTTGGCATTATGCTTTGTTGTGATCTTGCTACCCACAACTATCCTTAGTAATAAGAATTGGATTTCTAATGGTAGAATGACTTCAGACCAATACACTAAGGAGAAAGGAGTAGACTGAGTTGGAGTTCTATATGTGGTGCGGTTGGCCCATAAGGCTTCAACTAACAACTCATGCCACTACCACTTATTGTTGTTACGTGTATTCTTTAGTATTTGGATGAGAGTTTTATTGAAGGCTTCTACTAAGCCATTTGCCCTCGAGTAGTTGATTGTAGAATATCTTCAATCTATGTTATGTCTCTGGGCAAAGTTGTTGATCTCAGTGCTCTAGAATGCAGTACCATTATCAGATATAATTCGTCAAGACACTCTAAAAATATATACAATATGGTTCCTAAAACATTGGAGCACATGATGAGCCGTGATCTCTCTGAGCGGAAATTTCCTTCTCCCATTTGTAAAATTAGTTAGTAGCACCTAAGATGAATTGATGACCCTTGGAAGGAGGATCAATCAGACCCACTATGTTGGTATCCCAACACTCGAATGGCCATGAGGCCAATGTACGATGTAGATTATTGGGTGGTTGGTGTAGGACCCCACTATGTATTTAACATTGGTGGCCTCGCCTAGCGGTATCCATACAATCTTTGATCATCAATGACTAATAGTATCCTAGTCTCATGATCTTGGCTTTCATTTTCAGACCATATTTGTTGGCTCCACATAATATTGAGTGTACTTGGGTCAGAATTTTATGAGTTTCGTGCTTGTCTAAACAACGTAACCACATATGATCTAAAGATTGCCGGTACAAGACACCATCCACAAGAGCGTAGGAAAGTGCTATTTGCTTCATCTAATAGGCTTGGGACTTCTCTTGAGGTAATTTTCATTTATTTAGGTAATCCATGAATGGTTACCTCTAGTCTAACTCCTTGTCCTTCTTGGCGATGGAAATCTCCCCTTCAAGAGAGTACTTTTTAATGAGTTCAATATCAATAAGGGATAAGAATTGTCTATTTTAGACCTTTATGATATGGACTCATCCTCTGGACATGCCAACTCCTTGGCAAGCTTAGCTCAAGATATGCTATGATGTTCTCTCATCGAGCATAACTCAATGGTCTACTTGTGGTAGTAATAGGGCTTAGGCTTTATAACCTTATAGGACCCAATGATTTGGTTGATAACTAGCTGAGAATCTCTGAAGCTATTGATGCTCTGGATGCTTAGAGTAACGTCTAACTCTACACCGGCAATCAGAGCCTCATATCTAGCTTTGATGTTGGTGCAAGGATTAGATAAATGATATGAGAATCTCATCACACAGCGGTCCAGAGAGAAGACAACTATTCCTACCCTTGCCTTTCCTAGAATACTATATTATGGTTTTTCTCTTCTTTGAGAGGAAGCCCCACCATCAAAGTACATCTCCTAGCGGTGAATGCTTGTATCGCCTAAGTTCATGATTTATTCATTGGGGAGATCATCGAAGTGGAAAGTCAAGAGGAAGTGGGTGTGTTGTTAAGAAATCCACTAGCTATCGTGGTCATGAGATATTGTAGTGGACTGATCTTAGAGATTAAGTTCACCTTATGAGCAAGCATGTAGTGTCATAGCTTTTGGGATGCAAAGATTAAAGCTAGGAAATGCTTCTCAATGGGTGTATAAATAGCCTTAGTAGGGATTAGACGACGTCTGAGATAGCAAAGTGCATTTTCTTCCCTTCGTCATTGGCTTGGGCCAACAAAACACCAAAGGCATCATGTAACGTAGCAGTGTAAAGTATGAGAGGCTTGCCTGGGATAAGGGTTGGTAGAACCGGTGGCATCATCAGTTAATGTTTGATGCCTTCGAAGGCATGCTCACACTTGTCATCCTACTTGAACTAGACATCCTTTTTGATAAGTGCTGAGAATGGTTGACATCTTCTCGATAGGTTAGATATAAGGCATCTTAGATATGCCAACGACCCTTGGAATGATCTGAGTTGTGTTAAACTTTTAGGGGGTGCCATTTCGAATATCGCCTTGATCTTATCCGGATCGATTTCAATACCCTAGTGTCTGCCAACAAACACATGGAATTTTCTTGAAGCTACTCCAAATGCATACTTCAGGGGGTTCATTTTGAGGTTAAATTGTCTTAACTGTTTGAAAATTACTCTCAAGTCAAAGAGATGGTCTTTCTTTTCTCTTCATTTAAGCATGAAATCAACGACATAGCACTCAACGTGATGATGAATGAGTTCGTCGAAGATTCCTGTCTAAAATAAAATAAAAATCTAAAGTAAAACCTAAACCTAAACCTAAAAATAAAATAAAATAAAGTAATAAAAATAAACTAAAATAAAATTAACATAAACCTAAACTAAAATAAACTAAACTAAAATAAATAAAACCTAAACCTAAACCTAAACTAAATAAAATAAAATACACTAAAAATAAATTTAAACATAAACTAAAAAATAGAACCTAAAAATAAACCTGAATAAAAACCAAAAACCAAAAACCTAAACTTAAAAGAAATAAAATAAAAACCTAAACCTAAACCTAAAAATAAAAAATAAAACCTAAACCTAAAAAATAAAATAAAAATAAAACTCAACTAAAAAATAAGCCTAAACCTAAACCTTAACCTAAAAATTAAACTAAAATAAAAAACCTAAACTAAAATTAATAAACCTGAAATAAATAAACTAAACTAAATAAAAATAAAAAATAAACCTAAAGAAAAATAAAAAATAAAATAGACTAATATAAATAAAAAATAAACTAAATAAACCTAAACCTACTGATTTACTTAATTTTTTTTTAAAATCCTAAATCTTAAATCCTAAACCCTAAACCTTAAACCCTAAACCCTAAACTAAATAAACCTAAACCTGCTAGTATACTAAATTTAAACAAAAAAATCATAAACCCTAAATCCTAAAACTAACCCTAAACCCTAAACCCTAAACTTACAACCCTAAACCCTAAACCCTAAAAAACCATAAACCTTAAACCCTAAACCCAAAACCCTAAACCCTAATCCTTAACCTTAAATCCTAAAAGTATAAATCCTAAAATCCTAAACCCTAAACCCTAAACCTTTCACCATGAACCCTAAACCCTAAACCCTAAACCCCAAACCCTAAACCTAAACCTAAAGTAACTAAATAAATTAAAAAATAAATTTAATGAGACCTAATAAGTCTAAACCGAAACCTAAACCCATAGAATGGACAAAACCTTGATGGTAGGAACATCATCGTCAACCAGGCTTAGTCTAGATTTGGCGGTGAAGGCGAAGGCGGAGGAAGCTGCTATCGTAGTGGTGGTGGGGGATCTATAAGTGCTACTGGATATGGAGGTGGTGGTCGGAGCAGTGGTGGTTATTGAGGTGGGAGGAGCGACGAAGGTTACAGCCGTGGTGGTGATGGAATGAGAGATCGCGGAGATGACGGGGGATCCTGCTACTCAAGGGACTCGAGTGGTTCTAATGGGAACTAGAGAAACTGAAGAATGACCGATCTGATCTTCTGCTTATGGAATTGTCTTTACAATAGAGATAGTTCTAGTAATCTAGTGTTCAAGATTCACTCTATTGCTCATTTTTTATCTATGTTGTCGTTTGTGTCTTAGAAAACTTGGTGTGTTACTTCGTTGATGAAATCAAAAAGAAGAAATATTGAATCTAAATTAGTTCTCTATTTAAAAAAAAACCTTAAACACAAAACTAAAACCTGAACACTAGACCTTAACCCTAAACCTTAAACCCTGAAAACCCTTAACCCAAAACCCTAAACCATAAACTCTAAACCATAAAAGCACTAAACCCTAAACCCTAAACCGTAAAACCCTCACCCTAATCCCTAAACCTTAAAACTGAAACCATAAACCCTTAACCCTAAACCCTAAACCCTAAACCATAAATCATAAACCTTAAATCCTAAACCCTCAATTAACCCTAAACCCTAAACCCTAATCCTGAATCCCTAATCCCTAAAAAGCTAAAAACCTAAATCTAAACTAAATAAAACCTAAAAATAAAATAAACAAAAAAACCTAAACCAAATAAAATAAAAATATAAAATAAAATAAAAACCTAAACTAAAACCTAAACATAAACCTAAACCTAAACTTAAGCCTAAAAAGATAAAAAAATTTAAAATAAAAATTAAAATAAAATAAAATAAATAAAAACCTAAACTAAACTAAAAATTAAAAAATATAAATAAAATAAAAACTAAACCTAAAATATAAATAAAATAAACTTAAAAAAATAAAATAAAAACTAAATGAAAATCTAAACCTAAAGAAAAAAGTTAAAAATATAACCTGAAAATAAATAAATAAAAAAACCTAAACCTTAAACTAAAAAAAACCTGAACCTAAAAAGAAAAAAAAAAACCTAAACCTAAACTAAAATGAATAAAACCTAAACCTAAAATAAACTAAACCTAAACCTAAACCTAAACTAAATAAAACTAAACCTACTGGTTTACTTAATTTAAATAAAAAACCCCTAAACCCTAAACCCAAAACCTAAATACTAAATCCTAAATCCTAAACCCTAAACACTAAATCCTAAATCCTAAAACTAACACTAAACCCTAAACCCTAAACCTAAACCCTATACCCTAAACCCTAAAAAACCCTAAAGCATAAATCCTAAACACTAAACCCTAAAATTAATGCTGAAACTAACCTTAAGCCCCAAACATTAAACCTACAACCCTAAACCATTAACCTCAAAAAACCCTAAACCCTAAACCCTAAATTAACCTTAAACCCTAAACCCTAAATGCTAAATCCTAAACCCTAAACCCTAAAACCCTACACCCGAAGCCCTAAACCCTAAACTAACCTTAAACCCTAAACCCTAAGCCTAAAAACCCTAAACCCTACAGCTTAACAAACCATAAACTAACCCTAAACACTAAACCCTCAAAACCCTAAACCCTAAAGAAAAAATAATTAACCCTAAATCCTAAACCCTAACCCTATACCCTAAACCCTAAAACCATAAACCCTAAAACCATAAACCCTAAACCCAAAACCCTAAAAACCTAAAAACATAAACCTAAACTAAATATAACCTAATAATAAAATAAATAAATAAACCTAAACTTTGATATAATAAAAGAAAAAAATAAAATAAAATAAAAACCTAAACTAAAACCTAAACCTAAACCTAAAAACAAAATAAAAAATAAATAAAAAAAGATAAAATCAAATTAAATCTAAACTGAACTAAAAAATAAAATAAACCTAAGAATAAAAAACCTAAATAAAAAAACTAAATGTAAAATAAAAAATAAAAGGAACTTAGAATAAAATAAATTAAAAACTAAATAAAAGCCTAAACCTAAAATATGAACCTAAAAATAAAACCTAAAAATAAAAAAATAAAACCTAAACTCTAAAATTTTAAAAAAACTAAACCTAAAATTAAAAATCAAATAAACAAAACAAAACAAACCAAAAACTAAACTAAAATTAATAAAACTTTAAGCTAAACCTGAAATAAACTAAACTTAAACCTAAGCTAAATAAATTATAATAAAATAAAAATAAACCAAAACCTAAACTAAAAAATAAAACCTAAAAATACACCTAAAATAAAAACCTAAAACCTAAACCTAAAAAATAAAATAAAAACCAAAACCTAAACATAAAAATAGAAAATAAAACCTAAACCTAAAAAAACAAAAATAAAACTCAACTAGAAAATAAACCTAAACCTAAAAATAATCTAAAATAAAAAAGCTAAACCAAAATAAATAAACTTAAAAAATATAAAGTAAATAAAAATTAATATTAAAAGAAATTCAAATAAATAAAAAATAAACTAAATAAACCTAAACCTACCAGTTTACTTAAATTTATATAAAAAAACCCTAACCCTAAACACTAATGCTTAAACGCTAAGACGAACCCTAAACCCTAAACCCTAAACTTATAACCCTAAACCTACAGCCCCAAACCCTATACCCTAAAACCCTAAACCCTAAACTCTAAACCTAAAGCCCAAAACCCTAAACCTTAAATCCTATCCCTACACCCTGAACCCTAAACCCAAAACCCTAAAACTCTAAAACCTAAACCCTAAACTTTAAGCCTTAAAACCTGCAACCCTAAACCATAAACCCTAAACCCTAAGCCCTAAACCTTAAACTAACCCTAAACCCTAAACCCTAAACCCTAAACTAACCCTAAACCCTAATAATGGGTAGAACCTTGATGGTAGGAACATCACTATCAATTAGGCTTAATCAAGATCTAGTGGTGGGCAAGGAAAACATTTACTGGTGGTGGGGGATCTGAGGTGGGGATAAGGAGGTGGGTGGAGGCAGAGGAGTGATGAAGGTTACAAATGGTGGAGGGAGAGATCGTGGATACCATGGGGATCACCTGAGAGGTGGGGTTGGTTCTCATGGGAACGAAATTAAAGAACGATCTGACTGCTATGGAACTGTTCTAAGTAGAGACAATTTTACTTATCTAGGGTTTTTGATTTGCTCTATGGGTGCTCATTTTTATCTATTTCATCGCTTGTGCCTTAGAAAACTTGGGGTACTACTTGGTTGATGAAATTGAAAAGAAGAAATGTTGAATCTGAATTTTTTCTCTATTAAAAAAAACCTTAAACCATAAATTAAAATAGAATCTCTAAACCTAAAACCAAAACCCTAAACCCTAAACCCTAAACCCTAAACCTTAAAAACCATAAATGCTAAACCCTAAACCCTAAACCCTAAACCCTAAAACCATAAACCCTAAACCCTAAAATCTACAATCCTAGACCCTAAACCTAAACCCCAAACCCTAAATCATAAACCCTAAATCCTAAACTAACCCTAAACCCTAAACCCTAAACCAACACTAAACCCAAAACCCTAAACATTGAATAAAGATGTCATTAAGAGTAGATCTAAAGAATGACCTAATTCTAACATAGTTATGGTACCTAAAGAAAATTTCTTCAAGAGACTTTCCCTTGACTATTAGATATTTGAATACCTTAAACCCTAACCCTAAATCATATTATATAGTCGTATATTATTGTATAATGCATCATCATATATTTGAGCATGTAATAATGTGTTTTTGGATGTTATATAATGTTTTGAAATGTTTTAGTATATTATGGTATTGTGCCCTATAGTCTATATTAATATAAATCATAAAAATATTGATTAAGTAAATCAGAAGATGAAATTTATTAAATTTGAATTGAGAATTAGGTTATAGTACCAAAGGTGTTCTACGCAACTTATAGTCTAAAAAGTAAGATTTTATGTTCAAAATAACTATTCATCATTTAATTGTGCTAAAATTTGTTAAAGAATTCCATCAAATAAAATATAAATTCTAAACATACACATATATTCATCATTTAAGTGTGCTAAAATATGTTGCATGTATAGATACGCTTAGGATTAAATCATAAGCATGTTACATGTGATGGAAAGGAATGATTTAATTTATGTCATGAGGTAGTAATTCAATTAAATTAATCTTAAGATGCCTTTCATTTTGAATAGGATTATTTAAAGTGAACCTAAACTTAGGATTAATTAAATCATTTAATAAGCAAATCACAAAAGAGAACTAAATCAAGTTAATATACTTTAGAAAGTGACTTAAGGTAGGGATGAAAGAGGGCAATCCTCTTTTCCTCTCTTTATAACACTTAGTTGCTAAGTGTAATCAAATGAAATAAAAGAAAACACAAATTAAAATAATCAAATCAATTAAACTACTTCAAGTGAAATCAATCTTTCATGTTAAATTCAATCCTGCTACACTTAGAAAATACTACACTAATGCCTAACAAGACTTACCACACAAGCCTTAATACACACATTAGAATTAAGTCACCACTTCTAGCTCTAAGTTAGGGCAGTGTATGATGTGATGCATGTTTTATTTTATGATGTATTATTTTAGATTGGATGTTACGATGTATGCTTCATAGACTAGATGATAGCCCACTATTAGCCTAATCATGTTTTTTGTAGGGGATTTTGCTTAAGGGATGCTTAAAAATAAATGTGAATGCTTTTTTTGTAGGTTGCTTAAATCCTTAAGCATAATCCAAGTTAGGACAGGTGGGCTTATTTAGCCATGTGTAGGGTGCTAAGACAAAATTATAAATACAACTGCTTGGGATCATACGTATATTTAGCTAACCTCTATTTTACAAGCATAGTTAGATTTACTTTTCCCACATAAATGTAATTTTTGTAATAGGAATTAGGATTAGTGCTATGGGGGATTGGGATGAGCAAAGGGCCGTAATGCTTTATCTTGGGATGCCCTGTGATGCCTTTGAAGCAAGCACCATTCAAATCAAAGAAGGAACCAAATCAAAAATGGAGATAAGAAGAAAGAAGACCCCAATAGCATTTAATATATTTATAAATACTCTTTCATATTCTAGGTTGTATAAGGGTAGAGCTCGGCTACCCATCATTTCTCTCTTTGGGTTGTACGGTGGTACCCGACCGCACCGGCCTTTTATTTTCTTATGATAGTTTATATAATTATTTGATGTTATGTTCACATTATGCATTAGGACTGCATGCTTTTCACTGTTTCTTAAATGATTGATGCTTTAATGTGTGGCTTAGATACAATTAGACTTTTAGGGTAAAAATAAAAAATAAAATCTTAACCAAAAAGATAAAAAATAAACCTAAACTTAAAAAATAAAATAAAAATAAATTCAACTAAAAAAATAAACCTAAACCTAAACCTAAACTTAAAAAAAAATTAAAATAAGAAACCTAAAATAAAATAAATAAACTAAACTAAATAAAAATTAAAATAAATTAAAATAAATAAAAATAAATAAAAAATAAATTAAATAAACTAAATAAACCTAATCTTATCGATTTTCTTAATTTAAAAATAATAATAATAAACCCTAAATCCTAAACCCTAAACCCTAAACCCTAAACCTACAACTATAAACCGTAAACCCTAAACCCTAAACCTACAACCATAAACCCTAAACCTAAACCCTAAACCACAACCTTAAATCCTAAGACCTAAAAGCATAAACCCTAAACCCTAAACCCTAAAGCCTAACCCGAAACTCTAAACCCTAAACCCAAAACCCTAAACCTAAGCCTAAAGTAACTAAATAAATTAAAAAATAAACCTAAACCATAAAACCTAATAAACCTAAACGTACACCTAAACCTTAAGAATGGGCAGAACCTTGATAGTAGGAACATAACCATCAACCTGGCTAAGTCTAGATCTGGTGGAGGCGAAGGTAGAGGTGTTGGTTATCCTAGTGGTGGTGGGGGATCTACAGGTGTTGGTGGATATGGAGGTGGTCGAGCAAAGCATGGTCATGGTGGGAGGTGCAATAGAGGTTACAGCCATGGTGGTGGTGGAGGGAGAGATTAGGGATATGATGGTGGATCCGCTATTGGAGAGGCCGGGGTGGTTTTGAATGGAACTGGAGAAACTAAAGAACGGTTGATCCGATCTACTGCTTATGGAATTGTGTCTTTATAGTAGAGAAAGTTCTAGTTATTTAGGGTTTTTGATTTACTCTATGCATGCTCATTTTAAATTTATGTCGTCACTTCTGTCTTAGAAAACTTGGTGTGTTACTTGGTTGAGGAAATCGAAAAGAAGAAATGTTGAATCTGAATTTGTTCTCTGTTAAAACAAAAAAAAAAACCAAAAAACTCTAAACCCTAAACTAAAACTTGAACCCTAAACCTAGAACTTAAACCTTAAACCATAAACCTAAAATCCTAAAAATCCTAAACCCTAAACCTTAAGCCTTAAAAGACTAAATCTTAAACCCTAAACCCTAAACCCTAAACCCTAAACAATAAACACCACCCCCATCGCATAAACTGAACTAAAAAATAAAAAAGACCTAAATAAAATTAAAATAAAACCTAAATTAAAAATAAAATAAAATAAAAACTAAATAAAAACCTAAACCTAATAATAAACCTAAAAATAAAACCTAGAAATTAATAAAAAATAAAACCTAAACCTAAGCCTAAACCTAAACATAAATTAAATAAAATAAAATGAAATAAAAATAAAATAAAAATAAACCTAAACCTAAATTAAAAACTAAAACCAAAAAATAAACCTAAAAGAAAACCTAAAACCTAAACCTAAAAAAAATAAAATAAAATCTTAAACATAAACATAAAAATAAAAAAATAAAAACTAAACCTACAAAATAAAATATAAATAAAAATAAACTAAGAAATAAAGCTAAATCTAAACCTACACCTAAAAAGTAAACTAAAATGAAAAACCTAAACTAAAATAAATAATCCTAAATAAATAAATTAAACTAAATAAAAATAAAAGTAAATCTAAATCAAAATAAAAAATGAAATAAACTAAAATAAATAAAAAATAAGCTAAATAAATGTAAACCTAACACTTTACTTAATAAAAAAATAGATAAATTTAAATAAATAAATAAATAACCTAAACCTAAACCCTAAACCCTAAAACTAACCTTAAACCCTAAACCTACAATCCTAAAACTTAAACCCTAACCCCTAAAACCATAAACCCAAAACCATAAACCCTAAAACCCCAAATCCTAAACCCTAAACCCTAAAAAACCATAAATCGTAAACCCTATACCATAAACTGACACTAAACCCTAAACCCTAACCGTAACTCAAAACCCTAAAACCCTAAACTCTAAAACCCTAACCCTAACCCAAAACCTAAAGCCATAAACCCTAAACCCTAAAAATCCTAAACATTAAATCCTAAATCCTAAACCTTAAACCCTAAATCCTGAACTATCCTTAAACCCTAAGCTAAACTAACCCTAAATGCGAAAGCCTAAAAACTCTAAACCCTAAACCCTAAATCCTAAACCCTAAACCCTAAACCCTAAAACTAACCCTAAACCTTAAACCTCAAACACTAAAAACCTAAAAACCTAAACCTATACTAAATAAAACTTAAAAAAATCTATACCTAAATAAAATAAAATAAAAACCTAAGCTAAAACATAAATCTAGACCTAAAACTAAAATAAAATAAACTAATAAAAATAACCTAAAATAAAATAAATAAAAACTTAAACTAAACTAAAAAATAAAATAAACATAAGAATAAAAAACCTAAATAAAATAAAACTAAACGTAAAATAAAAATAAAATATAGTTAAAAGAAAACTAAAATAAAATAAAATAAAAACTAAATAAAAACCTAAACATAAAAAATAAACATAAAAATAAAACCTAAAGCCCAAACTAAGAAAAAAAACCTAAACCTAAAATAAAAATAAAATAAACATAAACCTAAACTAAGATAAATTAAACTAAAATAGATAAAACCCAAACCAAAACCTAAAACAAACTAAACCTAAACCCTAAACTAAAAATAAACCTAAACCTAAACTAAAAAATAAAACCTAAAAACAAACCTAAAATAAATACCTAAAACTTAAACCTAAAATAATAAATAAAAACCTAAACCTAAACCTAAAATAAAAAATAAAACCTAAACCTAAAAAATAAAATAAAAATAAAACTCAACTAAAAAATAAACTTAAACATAAACCTAAATCTAAAAAATAAACTAAAAAAACCTAAAGTAAAATAAAAAAAACCTAAAATAAATAAACTAAACTAAATAAAAATAAAAATTAAACATAAAAAATAAAAAATAAAATAAACTAAAATAAATAAAAAATAAACTAAATAAACTAAATAAATAAAAGAAGAAATGCTGAATCTGAATTTATTCTCTGTTTAAAAAAAAAGAAAAACCCTAAATCCAAAACTTAAACCTGAACCCTAAACTAAAACCTAAACCCTAAACCCAAAACTCTAAATCGTAAAAACCCTATACCCTAAGCCCTAAACCCTAAACTAACCTGAAATCTGAAACCCTAAACCCTAAAGCTTAAAGCCTAAATTCTAAAGCCTAAGAAGGTAAAAACCTAAACCCAAACTAATTAAAACCTAAAAAGAAAATAATTAAAATAATTTAAACCAAAATAAAATAAAAACATAAACTCAAACATAAACTAAAACCTAAAAAAAAAAAAAAAAAATAAAATAAAAACTATACTAAACAAAAAAAAATAAAAAGCTAAACAAAACTAAAAAAATAAAAAACCTAAATAAAATAAATTTAAATGTAAATAAAAACCTAAACCTAAATAGTATAGTTAAAAATAAAACCAAAAAATAAATAAAAAATAAAACCTAAACCCTAAACAAAAATAAAACCTATACCTAAAATAAAAATAAAGTAAACTTAAACCTAAACTAAAATAAACGAAACTGAAAAAAATAAAACCTAAACCTAAACCTAAAATAAACTAAACCTAAACTAAATGAAAAAAAATAAACTAAAAGTAAACCAAAACCTAAACTTAAAATAAAACCTAAAAATAAACCTAAAATAAAAACCTTAAACTAAAACCTAAAAAATAAAAATAAAAACACAAACTTAAACCTAAAAATAAAAAAATAAAATCTAAACCTAAAAAATAAAATAGAAATAAAGCGAAACTAAAAAATAATCCTAAACCTAAACCTAAACCTAAAAAATAAACTAAAATAAAAAACACAAACTAAAATAAATAAACTTAAAATAAATAAACTAAGCCAAATAAAAATAAAAATAAAACTAAATAAACAAAATAAAAAAAGAAACTAAAATAAATAAAAAAATAAGTAAAGAAAATTAAACCATCTAGTTTCCTTAATTTAAAAATAAATAAAAAATATATAAAAAAACCATAAACCTATAACCTACAACCCTAAACCCTAAACCTTAAAACCCTAAACCCTAAACCCTAAACCATAAAAATTATAAACCATAAACCCCAAAACCCTAAACCTTAAACCACCCTAAACCCTAAAACCTAAACCCTAAACCCTAAATCTTAATCCTAAACCCTAAACCCTAAAACCTTAAACCCTAAACCCTAAACCGTAAACCCTAAACCCTAAACTCTAAACCTTAAATCTTAAACCCATAAACCCTAAACCCTAAACCCTAAACCCTAAACTCTAAACCCTGAACTAACCCTAAACCCTAAACTGTAAAAGCCAAAAACCTAAACCTAAACTAAATAAATTATAAAAATAAAATAAATAAAAAAACCTAAACGAAATAAAATTAAAGAAATAAAATAAAATAAAAACATAAACTGAAACCTAAACTTAAACGTAAAAAGAAAAAATAAAAAATAAAAACTAAACTAAAATAAAATAAATAAAATTCAAAATTAAAAAATATATATATAACCTAAATAAAATAAAAACTATACAAAAAATAAAAATAAAATAAACTTAAAATAAAGTGAAATAAAAACTAAATAAAAACCTAAACCTAAAAAATAAACCTAAAAATAAAACATAAAAATAAATAAAAAATAAAACCTTAGTCTTAAACCAAATAAAAAACCTAGACCTAAAAAATAAAATAAAATATACCTAAAAATAAAATAAAATAAAAACTAAATAAAAACCTAAACCTAAATAATAAACCCAAAAATAAAACTTAAAAATAGCTAAAAAATAAAACCTAAACCCTAAACTTAAAAAAAACTTAAACCTAAAACAAAAATAAAAAAAACCTAAACCTAAACTAAATAAAATAAAATAAACTAAACAAAAACCTAAACCTAAACTGAAAAATAAAACCTAAAAATAAACATAAAATAAAAACCTAAAACCTAAACCTAGAAAAATAAAATAAAAACCTCAACCTAAACCTAAAAATAAAAAATAAAACCTATATTTAAAAAATAAAATAAAAATAAAACTAACCTAACAATAATCCTAAACATAAATGTAAAATTAAAAAATGAACTAAAATAAAAACCCTAAACTAAAATAAAAAAACCTAAAATAAATAAACTAAACTAAATAAAAAAAATAAAAATAAAAAAAATAAAAAAACCTAAAATAAATAAAAATTAAACTAAATAAACCTTAACCAACCACTTTACTTAATTAAAAAAATTTAAAAATAAATAAAATAAAAAAAACCCAAACCCTAAACCATAAACCCTAAAACTAACCCAAAGCCCTAAACCCTAAACCCTAAACCCTAAACCTACAACCCTAAACCTTAAACCCTAAACCCTAAAACCCTAAACCCTACACCCTAAATCCAAAACCTTAAACCCTAAACCCTAAACCCAATAACCCCAAACCCTAAACCCTAAACACTAAACACTAAATCCAAAACCCTAACCTCTAAAAATCTAAAACATAAACCCTATATAAATAAAACCTATACTAAACCTAAACACTAAACCCTAAACCTAAATAAACTAAACCTTAAACCAAAACTAAACTCTAAACCTAAATAAACTAAACCAAAATCGGTAAACACTAAACTAAAAATAAACCTAAATAAAACTAAACTAAAAATAAACTAAACCCTAAACCTAAACCTAAACTAAACCATAAACTAAACCCTATAAAATAAACTAAAACCTAAACCCTAGAATAAACCCTAAATAAACCTAAACCCAAACTAAAACTGAAAACTAAACTAAAATAAACTTAAACCTAAACCTAAACCATAAAATAAACTAAACCAAATCCCATAAATAAGCCCACTAAACCCTAAAATAAACTAAAACTTAAAATAAAAAACCATAAAAAATAAACCAAATAAAATACATAAACCTAAACTAAATCCTAAACCCTAAACACTAAAACTTAAACCCTAAACCCTAAACTTAAACCCTAATCCCTAAATCCTAAACTCTAAAAACCTAAACCTAAACTAAATAACATCTAAAAATAAAATAAATAAATAAACCTAAACCTAATTTAAATAAAAAAATAAAATTAAAAAACCTAAACTAAAACCTAAACCTAAACTAAAACATAAACCTAAACCTAAATTAAAAATAAACTTAAATAAAAAACAAAAATTGAACAAAAATAAAATAAATAAAAACATAAACTAAATTATGCAAATAAAATAAGCCTAAAAAATACAAATCTAAATAAAAAAATTAAACCTAAAATAAAAATAAAATAAAATAAAAATGAAATAAGAACCTAAGCCTAAAAAAATAAACCTAAAATAAACTAAAAGTAAATAAAAAATAATACCTAAACCCTAAACTAAAAAAAAAACCTAAACCTAAAATGAACACAATAAAATAAACCTAAGCCTAAACTAAAATAAATAAAACTAAAATATACTAAACCTAAACTACTAAATAAAATAAAATAAATTAAAGATAAAGCTAAACCTAAACTAAAAATAAAACCAAAAATAAACCTAAAATAAGAACATAAACCTAAACTTAAAAAATTGAAAAAAACCTATACTTAAACCTAAAATTTTAAAAAAACCTAAACCTAAAATTAAAATAAAATAAAACAAAACTAAAACATAAACCTAAACCTAAACCAAAAAAAATAAACTAAAATAAAACTTAAACTAAAATAAATAAACCTAAAATAAATAAAAATGAACCTAAATAAAATAAAAAAATAAATTAAATTAAACTAAAACTAAATAAACTAAAACCATAAACACTTAACCAAACTAAATAAAACTAACCTAAACCTAAACCCAAACATAAACCCTAAACCTAAAAAACTTAAATATTAAAATAAAAAAATAAAAATAAACCCTAACTCGAACCCCTAAACCCTAAAACTAACCCTAAATCCTTAACCCAAAACCCAAAACCTACAACCCTAAACCTTAAACCCTAAACTCTTAACTAACACTAAACCCTAAACCCTAAAAACCCTAAACCATAATGCCAAAACCCTAAACCCTAAACTAACTAAACTTTGAACCTAAACTAAACCTAAACCCTAAACTTTATAAAATTAAACACTAAAAGTATAAACCCTAAACCCTAAAACCTAAACCCTAATCTAACCCAACTAAAACCTAAAACATAAATCTTAAAACCCTAAACTAAACTCTAAACCCTAAACTAACCCTAAACTTAAACTCTAAACCCTAAACTAAACCTATAAATTCAAAACCTTAAACCTAAAACCCTAAACCTAATAACCTAAACCTAAACCCTAAACACTAAATACTAAATAAACTAACCCTAAAAAAATCTAAAACATAAACCCTATATAAATAAAACCTAAACTAAACCTAAACCCTAAACCCTAAACCCTAAACCTAAATAAACTAAACCTTAAACCAAAACTAAACTCTAAACCTAAATAAAATGAAACTAAAAATAAACTAAACCCTAAACCTAAACCTAAACTAAACCATAAACTAAACCCTAAAAAATAAACTAAACCTAAACTTAATAAACCCTAAATAAACCTAAACTAAACTAAACCTAAAACTAAACTAAAATAAACTAAACCTAAACCTAAACCTAACCAAATCCCATAAAATAAGCCCACTAAACCCTAAAATAAATTAAAACTTAAAATAAAAAACCATAAAAAATAAACCAAATAAACTACATAAACCTAAACTAAGTCCTAAACCCTAAACCCTAAAACATAAACCCTAAACCCTAAACCTAAACCCTAATCCCTAAACCCTAAAATCTAAAAACCTAAACCTAAACTAAATAACATCTAAAAATATAATAAATAAATAAACCTAAACCTAATTTAAATAAAAAAATAAAATTAAAAAACCTAAACTAAAACCTAAACCTAAACCAAATCATACACCTAAACCTAAATTAAAAATAAAATTAAATAAAAAACAAAAATTGAACTAAAATAAAATAAATAAAAACATAAACTAAACTATGCAAATAAAATAAGCCTAAAAATTACAAATCTAAATAAAAAAATTGAACCTAAAATAAAAATAAAATAAAATAAAAATGAAATAAGAACCTAAGCCTAAAAAAATAAACCTAAAAAAATAAACTAAAAGTAAATAAAAAAAATAATACCTAAATAAACTAAAAAAAAAACCTAAACCTAAAATGAACACAATAAAATAAACCTAAGCTAAAAATAAATAAAAAAACTAAAATATACTAAACCTAAACCCTGTACTAAAATAAAAAATAAAATTTAAAGATAAAATAAACCTAAACTAAAAAATAAAACCAAAAAATAAACCTAAAATAAAAACATAAAACCTAAACTTAAAAAAATTAAAGAAAACCTATACTTAATCCTAAAATTTTTAAAAAAACCTAAACCTAAAAAATAAAATAAAAATAAAACAAAACTAAAAGAAACATAAACCTAAACCTAAACCAAAAAAAAAGAAACTAAAATAAAAAACTTAAACTAAAATAAATAAACCTAAAATAAATAAAAAAATGAACCTAAATAAAAATAAAAAATAAATTAAATTAAACTAAAAAAAAACTAAATAAAAAAAACACTTAACATTAAGTGGATCCAAAACTAACCCTAAAGCCAAACCCAAACTTACAACTACAAAACGCTTAAACTTTAAATATAAAAAATAAAAATAAAATAAACTAACCCAACTAACCCCAACCCTAAATAACCCTAAATCCTATAAAACCCTAAACCTAAACCAACTTAAACCTTAAACTTTTAACCTAAAACCCTAAAACTAAACTATAATGCTAAACCTAAACTTTAAACTTGCTAACTCCCTCTCTAAATCCTAAACTTTTGTAGTAACACTAAACCCTAAAGTATAAACCTAAACTAAAATACTAAACCCCACTAAACTAAAAAAAAAAACTTTCTACCACCACACCACTAAACTAAACTATAAACCTGCACTTACCTAAACTCCGCGCCCTAAATCCAAACTAAACTAAACTCTAAACCACCCTAAAAACCCCATCAAACCTAAATCTAAACCCTAATAATATAAACCTAAACCTATACTAAATAAATCCACCAACTCTAAACTAAATAAATAAATTCCTCCACTAAAATAAACTAAATAAAACTAAACTAAAAATTTAAACTAAACTAAACCTAAACTAAAATACTAAACCAAAAAAATAAACTAAAACTAAACCCTAGAATAAACCCTAAATAAACCTAAACTAAATAAACCCAAAACTAAACTAAAAATAAATTTAAACTAAACAAATACTAAAATAAACTAAACCAAATCCCATAATAAGACCACTAAACCCTAAAATAAACTAAAACTTAAAATAAAAAACCATAAAAAATTAACCAAATAAACTACATAAACCTAAACAAAATCCTAAACCCTAAAAAAACTAAACCCACAAACCCTAAACCTAAACTAATCCCTAAACCCTAAACCTAAACCTAAAATAAATAACATCTAAAATAAAATAAATAAATAAACCTAAACCTAATTTAAATAAAAAAATAAAATAAAAAAACCTAAACTAAAAACTAAACCTAAACCAAAACATAAACCTAATCCTAAATTAAAAATAAAATTAAATAAAAAACAAAAATTGAACTAAAATAAAATAAATGAAAACATAAACTAAACTTTGCAAATAAAATAAGCCTAAAAAATACAAATCTAAATAAAAACACTAAACCTAAAATAAAAATAAAATAAACCTAAATAAAATAAAATAAAAATGAAATAAGAACCTAAGCCTAAAAAAATAAACCTAAAATAAACTAAAAGTAAATAAAAAATAATACTTAAACCCTAAACTAAAAAAAAAAAACCTAAACCTAAAATGAACACAATAAAATAAACCTAAACCTAAACTAAAATAAATAAAAACTAAAATATACTAAACCTAAACCCTGCACTAAATAAAATAAAATAAACTAAAGATAAAGCTAAACCTAAACTAAAAAATAAAACCAAAAAATAAACCTAAAATAAAAACACAAAACCTAAACTTAAAAAAATTAAAGAAAAACCTATACTTAAACCTAAAATTTAAAAAAAAACCTAAACCTAAAAAATAAAATAAAAATAAAACAAAACTAAAAAAAACATAAACCTAAACCTAAACCAGAAAAAAATAAACTAAAATAGAAAACTTAAAGTAAAATAAATAAACCTAAAATAAATAAAAAATGAACCTAAATAAAAATAAAAAATAAATTAAATTAAACTAAAAAAAAACAAAATAAACAAAACCATAAAACTTAACGTGGAACCCTAATGCTAAACCCTAAACCCAAACCCTAAACCCTAAACGCTAAACTTTAAATATAAAAATATAAAACTAAAATAAAGCTAACTCTAAACCCTAAACTAACCTAAATCAGTCCAAACCCAAACCTACAACCCTAAACTAAACTCTTAACTAACCCTCCCTAAAACCATGCTAAAACCTTAAACTTTAAACTTTTAAAAACTAAACTCCAAACTAAACTTTATGTAACACTCTAAAGCATAAACCCTAAACCTAATCCTAACCCACACCTAAAAGCATAAATCTTAAAATAAACCCTAAACCCTAAACCCTAAATAATAAACCTTAAAATAAAACCTAAAAATAAATTAAATATTAAAACCTAAATCCTAAACTAAGGAAAAAAACCTAAACATAAAATAAAAATAAAAAAATCTTAAACCTAACTATTATTAACTAAACTAAAATAAATAAAACCTAAACCTAAACCTAAAATAAACTAAACCTAAACCTAAACCCTAAACTAAATAAAATAAAATAAACTAAAAATAAACCTAAACCTAAACCTTAAACCTTAAACCCTAAACACTAAACCTTAAAACTAACCCGAAACCCTAAACCCTAAACCTACAACCTTAAACCCTAAATCCTAAACCCAAAACCCTAAACCCTAAAACCCAAAACCCTAAACCTTAAACCCTAAACCCTAAACCCTAAAATCCTAAACCCTAAACCCTAAACACTAAACCTAAACTCTAAAACCTACAACCCTAAACCCTAAAAACTTAAATAGCTAAACCTAAACTAAATAAAGCCTAAAAATAAAATAAATAAATAAAACCTAAACCTATTTTGAATAAATAAAATAAAATAAAATTAAAACCTAAACTCAATCTTAAACCTAAAAATAAAATAAAATATAATAAAACTAAAATATAATAAATAAAAACCTAAACTAAACTAAAAAATAAAATAAACCTAAAAATTAAAAACTTAAATAAAAAAACTAAATGTAAAATAAAAATTAAATAAACCAAAAATAAAATAAAACAAAAACTAAACCTATTCATAAAACCTAAAAATAAATAAAAAATAAAATCTAAGCCTTAAACGAAAAAAAACTTAAACCTAAAATAAACAATATAAAATAAACCTAAACCTAAACTAAAATAAATAAAACATAAATGTAAAGCTAAAATAAATTGCACATAAACCTAAACCTAAACTAAATAAAATAAAATAAACTAAAAATATACCTAAACCTAAACTAAAAAAAAACCTAAAAAAAACCAAAAATAAAAACCTAAAACCTAAACCTTAAAAAATAAAATAAAAATGTAAACCTAGAAATAAAAATAAAAAATAAAACCTAAACTTAAAAAATAAAATAGAAATAAAACTAACCTAAAAAATAAAAATAATTCTAAACCTGAAACTAAAACATAAACTAAAATAAAAAACCTAAACTAAAATGAGTAAACTAACCAAAATAAAAATAAAAAATAAACCAAAATATTAATAAAGAATATAATAAACTAAATAAACTAAATATACATAAACATACTAGTTTATTTAATTTTTTTGAAAAAAAAACTAAACCGTAAAACTATATCCTACCCAAAACCATGCTAAAAACTAACCCTAAACCCAAAACCCAAAACCCTAATGCCAAACCCTAAACCAAACTTGCCTGAAACACTAAACCCTAAACCTTAAACCATAAACCTTAGACACTAAACCTAAACCCTAAAAGCCTAAACCCTAAACCCTAAAACCTACAACCATAAACCCTAAATCCTAAACCCAAAACCCTTAACCCTAAACCTTAAACCCTAAAAACCTTAAAACCTTAACATAAACTAAATAAAAACTAAATATATAATAAATAAAAAAACTTTAACCTAAATTAAATAAAAATAATAATATAAAATAAAAACCTAAATTATAACCAGAACTTAAACCAAAACCTAATCCTAAAAATAAAATAAAATAAAAAATAAGAACAAAACTAAAATAAAAATAAAATAAAAACCTAAACTAAACTATAAAATAAAATAAACCAAAAAATAAAAAACTTAGATAAAATAAAAACTAAATGTAAAATAAAAATAAAATAAACCTAATATAAAATAAAATAAATACTAAATAAAAACACAAACTAAAAAATAAACCCTAAAGCTAAACCCTAAACCTTAAATCTTAAACCCAAAACCCAAAACCCAAAACCCTAAACCCAAATAAATATCCTAAACCCTAAACCCTAAATGCCAAACCCTAAACCTTAAACCCTAAACCCTAAACCCTAAACTAACCCTAAACCCTAAACCATTAAAAGCCAAAAACCTCAACCTAAATTAAATAAATTACAAAAATAAAATCAATAAAAAAACTAAACGAAAATAAACTAAAGAAATAAAATCAAACAAAAACAAAAAATTAAACCTAAACCTAAATCTAAAAAATAAAAATAAATAATAAAAACTAAACTAAAATAAAATAAATAAAAATCAAAACTAAAAAAAATATATAACCTAAATAAAATAAAAACTAAACAAAAAATAAAAATAAAATAAAACTAAAATAAAGTAAAATAAAAACTAAATAAAACCTAAACCTAAAAAATAAACCTAAAAATAAAATATAAAAATAAATAAAAAATAAAACCTAAGTCTTAAACCAAAAAAAAAACCTAAACCTAAAATAATAATAAAATAAACTTAAAAATAAAATAAAATAAAACAACTTAAACCTAAATAATAAATCCAAAAATAAAACTTGAAAATAGCTAAAAAATAAAACCTAAATCCAAAACTTAAAAAAAACCTAAAACTAAAATAAAAATAAAATAAACCTAAACCTAAACTAAAGTAAACTAAACAAAAATAAAAAATCCTAAACTTAAACATAAAATAAACTAACTAAACTAAATAAAATAAAATAAACTAAACATAAACCTAAACTTAAACTAAAAAATAAAACCTAAAAATAAACTTAAAATAAAAACCTAAAACCTAAACCTAAAAAAATAAAATAAAACCTAAACCTAAACCTAAAAATTAAAAATAAAATTTAAATTTAAAAAATAAAATAAAAAATAAACTAACCTAACAATAATTCTAAACCTAAAAGTAAAATTAAAAAATGAACTAAAATAGAAAACCTAAACTATAATAAAAAATAACCTAAAATAAATAAACTATACTAAATAAAAAATAAAAGGTAAAAATAAAAAATAAAATAAAATAAAATAAATAAAAATTAAGCTAAATAAACCTAAACCAACCAATTTACTTAATTGAAAAAATTTTAAAAAATAAAAAAAAACTAACCTAAACAAACCTAAATAACCCAAAGCACTAAACCCTAAACCTACCCCACCTAAACCCAACCCAAAATAAAAACCCTAAACCCTAAACCCTAAACCCCCAAACCCTAAATAAAATAAACCAAACCAAACCCTAAACAAACTAAATGAGCCACCTAAACCTAAATCCTAAACCTCCCACCAACCCTAAAAACCTCCTAAATAAATAAACCTAAACTAAACCCTCTAAACCTAAACTAAATCTAAAAAACCCTCCACCTACAAAATAAACTAAATAAACTAAATAAATAAACTCTAAACTAAAAAACCATAAACTAAACCTCACAATAAACCCTAAATAAACCTAAACCCAAACTAAACCCAAAACTAAACTAAAATAAACTTAAACCTAAACCGAAACCCTAAAATAAACTAAACCAAATCCCATAAATAAGCCCACTAAACACTAAAATAAAAAAAAACTTAAAATAACAAACCATCAAGAAAATAAACCTAATAAACTACATAAACCTAAACTAAATCCTAAACCCTAAACCCTAAAACCTAAACCATAAACCCTAAACCTAAACCCTAAAATTAAACTAAACCTTAAACCTTAAACCCTAAACTCTAAAAACCTAAACCTAAACAAAATAACACCTTAAAATAAAATAAATAAATAAACCTAAACCTAAATTAAGTAAAAAAAAAATTAAAAGACCTAAACTAAAACCTAAACCTAAACATAAACCTAAACCTAAATTTAAAAATAAAAAACAAAAATTGAACTAAAATAAAATAAATAAAAACTTACACTAAACTAAGCAAATAAAATAAGCCTAAAAATATAAAATCAAAATAAAAAAAACTAAAGGTAAAATAAAAATAAAATAAACCTAAATAAAATAAAATAAAAATTAAATAAGGACCTAAACCTAAAATGCACCTCAAAATAAATAAAAAATAATACCTAAACACTAAACTAAAACAAAAACCTAAACCTAAAATAAACATAATAAAATAAGCCTAAACCTAAACTAAAATAAATAAAATCTAAAATATACTAAAGCAAAACCCTAAACTAAATAAATTAAAATGAACTAAAGATAAACCTAAACCTAAACCAAAAAATAAAACCAAAAAATAAACATAAAATAAAAACATAAAACCTAAACTTAAAAACATAAAATAAAAACCTATACTTAAACCTAAAATTAATAGAAAACCTAAACCTAAAAGATAAAATTAAAATAAAAGAAACTAAAAATTAAACCTAAACCTAAACCTAAACCTAAACCAGAAAAAAATAAACTAAAATAAAAAAAACTTAAACTAAAATAAATAAACTAAACTAAATAAAAAAATGAACCTAAATATAAATAAAAAATAAAATAAACTAAAATAAAAAAACTAAATAAACTAAATAAACCATAAACCCTAAACCGTGAACCCTTGACCCAAACCTAAACTCTCTAAATAAAATAAAAAAAACCTAACCCTAACCCTAAACCCTAAATCCTAACCCTAAACCCAAACCTACAACCTCCCAAACCACCACTAAACCACCCTAAACCTAAACCACAATGCTAAACCCTGCACCCTAAACTCCACCTGAACCTTAAACTAAACCCTCCCATGGCTATAATAAATTATAAAGTATAAACTAAACCCTAAATACCACTGATCCTAACCCA
The DNA here is from genome assembly GCA_021442155.1 of Cymbidium sinense. Lineage (NCBI taxonomy): Eukaryota > Viridiplantae > Streptophyta > Magnoliopsida > Asparagales > Orchidaceae > Cymbidium > Cymbidium sinense. The sequence goes on from CM038216.1 coordinate 85,779,736, forward strand.
AACCCAATCTAAAGCATAAATCCTTAAACCTAAACCTAAACCCTAAACTAAACTAAACCCTAACCCTAAACTTTAAACCCTAAATAATAAACCTTAAAATAAAACCTAAAAATAGATAAAAAATAAAACCTAAACCTTAAACTAAGGAAAAAAAACCTAAACATAAAATAAAAATAAAATAATCCTAAACCTGCACTATAATTAACTAAACTATAATAAATAAAACCTAAACCTAAACCTAAAATAAACTAAACCTAAACCTTGAACTAAATAAAATAAAATAATCTAAAAATAAACTTAAACCTAAACTAAAAAATAAAACCTATAAATAAACTTAAAATAAAAACCTAAAACATAAACCTAAAAAAATAAAATAAAAACCAAAACCTAAACCTAAACCAAAAGATAAAAAATAAAACCTAAACCAAAAAATAACATAAAAATAAAAAAAACTAAAAAATAAACATAAACCTAAACCAAGACCTAAAAAACAAACTAAAATTAAAAACCTAAACTAAAATAAATAATCCTAAAATAAATAAACTAAATTAAATAATTATAAAAATAAACCTAAATAATAAATGAATAAAATAAATATAAAATAAACCTAAACCTATCAGTTTATTCAATTTAAAAAAAAGACCCTAAACTCGAAACCCTAAACCCTAAAACTAACCCTAAACCCTAAATACTAAACCTTAAAACTAACCTGAAACCCTAAACCCTAAACCCTAAAACCTACAACATTAAACCTTAAAATTTTAAATACCTAAACCTAAACTAAATAAAATCTAAAAATAAAATAAATAAAAAAAACCTAAACTTATATTAAATAAATAAAATAAAATAAAATAAAATAAAAACCTAAATCACATCCTAAACCTAAAAATAAAATAAAATAAAAAATCTTAACAAAACAAAAATATAATAAATAAAAATCTAAACTAAACTAAAAAATGAAATAAACCTAAAAATTTAAAACATAAATAAAATAAAAACTCAATTTAAAATAAAAATAAAATAAACCTAAAATAAAATAAAATAAAAACTAAACCTAAAAACTAAACCTATTCATAAAACCTAAAAATGAATAAAAAATAAAATCTAAGCCTTAAACAAAAAAAAAACTAAACCTAAAATAAACAAAACAAAATAAACCTAAATCTAAACTAAAATAAATATAACATAAATGTAAAGCTAAAATAAACTACACCTAAAGCTAAACCTAAACTAAATAAAATAAAATAAACTAAAAATAAACCTAAACCTAAACTAAAAAACAAACCTAAAAATAAATGAAAAATAAAATCGTAAAACCTAAACCTAAAAAAAATAAAATAAAAATGTAAACCTAAAAATAAAAAAAATTAAAACTTAAACCTAAAAAATAAAATAAAAATAAAACTAAACTAAAAAATAAAGATAAACCTAAAACTGAACCTAAAACATAAACTAAAATAAAAAACCTAAACTAAAATGAATAAACTAAACAAAATATAAATAAAAAATAAACCAAAATATAAATAAAAATATAATAAGCTAAAATAAATAAAAAATAAACTAAATATACGTAAACATACTAGTTTATTGAATTTTACAAAATAAACTAAATCGTAAACCTTAAATCCTAAACCATGAACCATAAACCCTAAAAAATCTAAACCCGAAACCCTAAATAAAAAAAATAGAAAAATAAACCATAAGCCTAAAGCCTAAACCCTAAATGCAAAACCCTAATGCCCAAACCCTAAACCTTAAAACTTGCCCGAAACACTAAACCCTAAACCTTGAACCCTAAACCATGAAACCCTAAGCACTAAACCCTAAACCCTAAACGTAAACCCTAAAAGCCTAAACCCTAACCCCCTAAACCTTAAAACCTACTATAAATCCTAAACAAACCCCAAACCCTTAACCCTAAACCCTAAAACCTTAAAACCTTTAAATAAAACTAAATATATAATAAATAAATAAACCTTAACCTAAATTATAGAAGGGAAGGTTCTAGCTATCTAAGGTTTTTGATTTGCTCTATGCATGCTCATTTTTGATCTATGTAGTCGCTTGAGTCTTAGAAAACTTGGTGTGATACTTGATTGATCAAATTGATGAGAAGAAATGTTGAATATGAATTTGTTCTCTGTTAAAAAAATCATAAACCAAAACCTGAACCATAAACCTAAAACCTAAACCCTAAACACTAAACCCTAAACACTAAACCCTACACCCTAAACTCTAAATACTAAAACCCTAAACCCTAAACCCTAAACACTAAACCCTAATCCCTAAAAAACTAAAAACCTAAACCTAAACTAAATTAAACCTATAAATAAAATAAATAAAAAAGCTTAAACCAAAATAAAATAGAAAATTAAAATAAAAGAAAAACTTAAACTAAAACCTAAACCTAAACCTAAAAAGAAAATAAATTTAAAAATATAAACTAAATTAAAATAAATAAATAAACTAAACTAAAAAAAATAAAAACCTAAATAAAATAAAGCTAAACATAAAATAAAATAAACTAAATAAAACCTAAACCTAAAATAAACATAAAAAAATAAAAAATAAAACCTAACTATAAACTAAAAAAATTAAACCAAAATAAAAATAAACTAAAGTAGAATAAATATAACCTAAACCTAAACATAAAATAAGCTAAACCTAAACCTAAATTAAACCCTAAACTAATAAAATAAACTAAAAATAATCCTAAACCTAAACTAAAAAATAAATCCTAAAAATAAACCTAAATTAAAAATCTAAAGCCTAAACTTAAAAAATAAATAAATAACCTAAACCTAAAAAATAAAATAAAAATAAAACTAAACTAAAAAATAAACCAAAACCTAAACTTAAAACTAAAAAAACAAACCAAAATAAAAAATCTAAACTAAAATAAATAAACCTAAAATAAAAAACCATAAACCCTAAACCCTAAAACCTACAACCCTAAACCTTAAACCCTAAATACTAAATCGTAAACCTTAAAAACCTAAAAACCAAAACCTAAACTAAATAGAACCTAAAAATAAAATAAATAAAGAAAATAATAACCTAAATAAAATTAAATAATAATAAAAAACTTAAACTAAAACCTAAACCTAAACCTAAACGTAAAAATAAATTAAAATAAAAAATTAAAACAAAACTAAAATAAAATAAATAAAAATCTAAACTAAACTAAAAAAAATGTAATAAACGTGAAAATAAAAAACCTAAATTAAATAAAAATTGAATGTAAAATAAAAATAAAATAACCCTAAACAAAAAGAAAAACTAAATAAGAACCTAAACCTAAGAAATAAACCTAAAAATAAATAAATAAAACCTAAACACTAAACTAAAAAAAACTAAACCTAAACTAACATAAACTAAACTAAAATAAATAAAACCTAAACCTAAAAAAAACTGTGAAATCTAAATCCTAAAACTAACCCTAAACCCTAAACCCTAAAACCCTAAACTCTAAACTATAAACCCTAAACGCTAAACCCTAAACCCTAAAACCTAAACCCTAAACTCTAAACCCTGAACTAACCCTAAAAAACCTAAACTAAAACTAATATACCTAACATAAATAAACTAAACTAAATAAAATAAGATAAATAAATTAAAATAAATAAATAAGATGGAGTGGTAAACTGTGCCTTTTGCTTGGTTTTAAAAACCTAAGACCAAGATCCTGATCCTAAACCTGGGCTAACCACCCAATGACCCCTAATACTGACCATAAAAACCTGATCCTGGGCTCTACCCTAAACCAACCCTCCTAAACTGGTGTCCACTGATCCACTAAACCCCTAAACTCCACCACCACCAACCCCAAACCCTAAACCTAAAATACCCAAACCACACTCCCTAATCTAAAACTCCTAAAAGCATAAAAATCCCTCCTAAACTCCCACTAAACATACCTTAAACAATAAACACAAACCCTAAACCTTAAATCGTAAACCCCAAACCCTAAACCAAAACCTAAAGTAAGTCAATAAATTTTAAAAAGAACACCTAAACTCTAAAACCTAAAAACATAAACCTAAACCCTAAGAATGGCCAGAACCTTGATGGTAGAAAGATCATCATCAACCAAGCTTAGTCTAGATCTGGGTGTGGAGGCGAAGGCAGACGTGATGATTATCATAATGCTGGTGGGGGATCTAGAGGTGCTAGTGAATATCATGGTGGTGGTCGAAGCAGTGGTGGTTATGGAGGCGAAAGGAACGACGAAGGTTATAGTCGTGGTGGTGGCGCATGGGGAGATCAGGGATACGATGGTGGATCCCTCGAAAATTGGTTCATGGGAAGCTGGAGAGAAGGATGACCAATCCGATCTATTGTTTATGAAACTGTGTCTTTAAAAATAAAAATAAACTAAAATAAAATAAAGTAAAACCTAAACTAAACTAAAAAATAAAATAAACCTTAGAATAAAAAATCTTGATAAAATAAAAACTAAACATTAAATAAAAATAAAATAAACTTAAAATAAAATAAAATAAAAACCTAAACCTAAAAAATAAACCTAAAAATAAAACCTAAAAATAAATAAAGAATTATACCTAAACCCTAACCTAAAAAAATAAACCTAAACAAAAATAAACTAAAATAAAATAAACAAAACTTAAACTGAAAAAAATAAAATAAAAATAGAACTCAACTAAAAAATAAACCTAAACCTAAACCTAAACCTAACAAATAAACTAAAATAAAACCCCTAAACTGAAATAAAAAAACCTAAAATAAATAAGCTAAGCTAAATAAAAAAAACCTAAATATAAGAATAAACTATAATAAATCCAAAAATAAACTAAATAAACCTAAATCTACGGGTTTACTTAATTTAAAAAAACCCTAAACCTACAACCCTAAACCCTAAACCCTAAATACTAAACACTAATCCAAAACCCTAAATTCTAATAGCATAAACCCTAAAACCCTGAATCGTAAACACTAAACCCTACACCCTAACCCGTAAACCCTAAACCCTAAACCCTAACCCTAACTCTAAAAATTAAACACTAAATCCCAAACCCTAAACCTAAACCTAAAATAACTAAATAAATTAAAAACTAAACCTAAACCCTAAAACCTAATAAACCTAAACCTAAACCTAAACTTTAAGAATGCATAGAACCTTGATGACAAGAATGTCACTGTCAACCAGGCTCAGTTTAGATCTGGCGGTGGAGGTGAAGGCGACGGCGACGATTATCTCATTGGTGGTGGGGGATTTGGAGGTGCTGGTGGATATGGAGGTGGTGGTTATGGACGCAGAAGGAGTAACGAAGTTTACAGTCATGGTGGCGATAGATGGAGAGATCGGGGATACGATTGTGGATCCCACTACCCTAGAGGCTAAGGTTGTTCTGATGGGAACTACAAAAATTGTAAAAATGTCGACCCTAAACCCTAGAAACCTAAGCCCTAAATCCTTAACCAAAAACCCTAAACCATGAACCCTAGGAAGCTAAAAACCTAAACCTAAACTAAATAAAACCTAAAAGAAAACCTAAACCAAAATAAAATAATAAAAAAATAACCTAAACTAAGACCTAAACCTAAACCTAAACTTAAAAAGAAAATAAAATAAAAAATAAAAACAAGACAAAAATAAAATAAATAAAAGCCTAAACTACACAAAAAAACCAAAATAAAATAAAAAAGAAAACTTAAAATAAAAATAAAATAATCCTTAAACAAAAAAAAATAAAAACTAAATAAAAACATAAATCTAAAAAAAATAAACTTATAAAAAAAACCTAAACCCTAAACTAAAAAAACCTAAACCTAAAATAAAAATAAAATAAACTTAAACCTAAACTGAAATAAATTAAAACAACATAAGTAAAACCTAAACCTAAACCTAAACTCTAAATTAATTAAAATAAACTAAAAATAAACCTAAACCTATACAATAAAATAAAAATAAAACAAAACTAAAAAATAAACCTAAACATAAACATAAAAATAAAAAATAAACTAAAATAAAAAACCTAACTAAAATATCTAAACCTAAAATAACTAAACTAGACTAAATAAAAAATAAAAATAAACCTAAATAAAAATAAAAAATCAAATAAACTAAATAAACCTAAATGTACTAGTTTACTTAATTTAATAAAAATAAAACAAATAAAAGAATAAAAATATAATAAAAATAAAACCCTTAAACCCTAAACTCTAAACTCTAAATCTAATCCTAAATCCTACTCAAACCAAACCCTAAACCCTGACACCTAAACCTTAAAGCCATACCCAACCCAAACCTCCATAAACCTAAACCTGAGCCACCCCAGACCTAACTACCCTAAACTAACTGGACCAAAACCACAACCTGAGCCACAGGCCACCAAACAGATCCTGACCTGATCACTGGCGTGGCCATAACGGAAAAGCTAAACTAAACGGATAATAATTAAGAAAAAATGAGCCATAATCCTAAACCTTCCTTAAACCCAAACTAAACTCTAGGCCAAACCAACCCAGACCACAGGCCAAACTGAGCAAACCCTACTTTGGACCCTAGGCCAACCTGACCCACTGAGCCACAGGCCTAAACCCTAAACTTTGGGCCCTGGGCCCTAACCCTAAACCCTGGGCCACTAAACTCCAAGGCCTTAACCCTGACCACTAAAACATTAAACCTTTGGCTAAACTAAATAAAACCTATATATAATAAATAAAAGCGTTCACATAAATTAAATAAAAATAATATAAATAAAACCTAAATTAAAACCTAAACCTAAACCCAAACTTAATCCAAAAAATAAAATAAAATAAAAAAATAAAAACAAAACTAAAATAAAAATAAAATAAAAACCTAAACTAAACTATAAAATAAAATAAACCTAAAAATAAAAAACTTATATAAAATAAAAATGAAACGTAAAATAAAAATAAAATAAACCTAATAAAAAATAAAATAAAAACTAAATAGAAACCTAAACTAAAAAATAAACCTATAAATAAAACCTAAAAATAAAGAAAAAATAAAAGCTAAACCCTAAACTAAAAAAAAAAAATCCTAATCCTAAAATAAAAAAAAATAAAATAAACATTAACCTAAACTAAAATAAACTAAACTAAAATAATAAAAATGTAAACCAAAACCTAAAATAAACTAAACTTGAACCCTAAACTAAATAAAAAAATAAACTAAAAATAAACATAAACCTCAACTAAATAATAAAACCTAATAATAAAGCTAAAATAAAAACCAAAATCCTAAACCTAAAAAAATAAAATAAAAACCTAAACCTAAACCTAAAAATAAAAATAAAACTTAAACCTAAAAAATAACTTAAAATTAAAACTAAACTAAAAAATAAACATAAACATAGACTTAAATCTAAAAAATAAACTAAAATAAGAAACCTAAACTAAAATAAATAAACCTAAAATAAATAAATTAAACAAAATAAAAATAACAAAGAAGTCCAAATAAAAAATAAAATAAAATGAACTAATATAAATAAAAAATAAACTAGATAGACTTAAACCTACCAATTTACTTAATTTTAAAAAAATCGAAAACTTTAAACCCTAAACCCTAAACCCTAAATCCTAAACCCTAAACCCTAAACCCTAAAGCTAACCCTAAATCCTAAACCCTAAACCTGTAACCCTAAACTCTAAACCCTAAACCCTAAACCCTAAAAAACCATAAACCCTAAATAAAGAAGCCCTAAGACTAAACCCTAAACCCTAAAACTAACCCAAAACCATAAACCCTAAACACAAAAAACCAAAAAACCTAATCCTAAACTAAATAAAATCTAAACATAAAATAAATTAAAAAATCTAATAATAAATAAAATAAAAACCAAAACTAAAACCTAAACTTTTTTCTAAAAATAAAATGAATTAAAAAATTAAAGTTAAACTAAAATAAAATAAATAAAAACCTAAACTAAACTAATAAAATAAATTAAACATAAGAATAAAAAACCAAAATAAAAAAATTAAATGTAAAATGAAAATAAAAAAAACTTAAAATAAAATAAAATAAAACTAAATAAAAACCTAAACATAAAAAATAAACCTAAAAATAAATAAAAAATAAAACCTAAACCCTAAACTAAAAAAAAACTAAACATAAAATAAAATTAAAATAAACAAAATAATATAAACCTAAACCTAAACTAAAATAAACTAAACTAAGATAAATAAAACCTAAACCTAATCCTAAAATAAACAAAACCTAACCCTAAACCTAGAGTAGATAAAATAAAATAAACCAAAAATAAACCTAAACCTAAACTAAAAAATAAACCAAAAATAAAAACCAAAAACCTAAACCTAAAAAAATTAAAGAAAAGCCTAAACCTAAACCTAAACTTAAAAAATAAAACCAAAACCTAAAAAATAAAAGAAAAATAAAACTCAACTAAAAATAAAACCTAAACCTAAACCCAAACCTAAAAAATAAACCAAAACAAAAACCTAAACTAAAATAAATAAGGCTAAAATGAATAAACTAAACTAAATAAAAAAAGCATAAATAATAATAAAAAATAAAATAAACTAAAATAAATAATAAATAAACTAAATAAACCTAAACCTATATGTTTACTTAAGTTTCAAAAAGAAAGCCCTAATCCCAATATCCTAAACCCTATACCCTAAACCCTAAAACTAACCCTAAACCCTAAACCCTAAACCTACAACACCAAACCTACAATCCTAAACCATAAACTGTAAACCCTAAAGCCAATAAATTCCTAAACCCTAAAGCCTAAAAATTCCTAAACCCTAAACCTTAAACCCTAAACCCTAAAATGATAAAGCATAATAAACCCTAAACCCCAATTGAGCTAATTTTTATTAAAGGTGATCATAAAGAAGTCAGTGAAGAGGTTGCAAAGTATGAAGTTGGTGGTGCTACCTGTGTTGGTCTTATTGCGCCTATTGATGTTGTGGTTCCTCTAGGCAACATTGGTCTAGATCCTGCACAGACTTTTTTTTTCCAGGTTCTCAACATCCCAACAAAGATCAACAAAGGTATTGTTGAAATTATCACCCCAGTTGTGCTGATTAAAAAAGATGATAAAGTGGCATCCTCAAAGGCTACTCTCCTCGCTAAGCTGGGCATTAGGCCATTCTCTTATGTCCTTGTCATTCAGTCTATGTTTGATGATGGTTCAGTGTTTAGTTATGAGGTGCTTGACCTCAGTGAAGATGATCTCATCAAGAAGTTTTTGGTAGTCCTTTCAATGTTCAATTCTCTCACTAGCCCTCTCTTATCCGACCCTTGCTGCAGTGCCCCACATGTTCATCAATGTTTACAAGAATGTCCTCACCATCGTGATTTCCATTGATTACACAAATGCATGGGCTGAGAAGTTGAAGGAGTATTTGAAGGATCTTAGCAAATTTATTGTGGCTCTTGTACCGATGTCAGCTATCGCTATCCTTCTCTACTATTGTGGAAGAGAAGAAGGAAGAGCCTATTGAGGAATAATGTCTTGTTTGATTACGAGAATGTCCTCACCAAATGAGACATTATCCTTTAATAACTAATAATATAGGATAAAATTAAATGCAATTCAAAAATTCACAAAAATCCACAAAAATAGTAGTCGAGAAGGAAGACATTATCCTCTATCAATTAAAACTTGAACCCTAAACCTAAAACCTAAACCCTAAACCCTAAAGACTAAAAAAAATAATAATAAAAAACCTTAACACTAAACCCTAAACCTACAACCCTATAACCTAAACCTTAAACCCTAACACCCTAAACCCCAAACCCTAAACCCTAAACCCTAAACCCTAAACCCTAAAACCCTAAACCCTAAACCCTAAACCCTAAAAACTTAAAAACCTAAACCTAAACTAAATAAAACATAAAAATAAAATAAATAAACAACCTAAACTTAAATAAAATAAAAAAAATTAAATTAAATTAAAACCTAAACAAAAACATAAACCTAGACCTAAACATAAAATAAAATAAAAAATAAAAATAAACTAAAATAAATTAAGTGAAAACCTAAACAAAACTAAATAAAATAAAATAAACATAAATAAATTAAAAACTAAACATAAAAAAATAAAATAAGCCTAAAATAAAATAAAATAAAACTAAATGAAAAGCTTAACCTAAAAATTAAATAAAAAAATAAAGTCTAAACCCTAAACTAAAAAAAAATAAACCAAAAAAAAAAAATTAATCAAAATAAATTAAACTTAAACCTAAACTAAAATAAACCAAACTAAAATAAATAAAACCTAAACCTAAAATAAATTAAACATAAACCTAAACCAAAACTAAATAAAATAAAATAAACTAAAAATAAATCTAAACCTAAACTAAAAAACCAAGCCTAAAAATAAACTTAAATTAAACATCTAAAACCTAAACCAAAAAAAATAAAATAAAAACCTAATCCTAAAACTAAAAATAGAACATAAAACCTAAACCTAAAAAATAAACTAAAAATAAAACTCAACTAAAGCCTAAACCTAAAAATAAAAATTAACGTAAAATAATAACCCTAAATAATAAATAAATTAACCAAAAATATATAAACTAAATAAGCCTAAGTAAAAAATAAAATATAAAATAAACAAAGAAATAATAAAATTAAACTAAATAAACCTAAACCTATCGGTTTACATAATTTAAAAAAACCTAAACCCTAAACACTAAACACTAAACAGTAAAACTTAAAAATAAAAATAATAAAGAATAAATAAAAAAACCATAACCCTATTCCCAACCTACAACCCTAAAACCTAACATTATCCCTAAAGCCCTAAACCCCAAACCTTAAACCCTAAACCCTAATCCCTAATCCCTAAACCCAAAACCATAAACGCTAAACTCTAAACCCTAAACACTAAACCCTAAAAGCCCTAAACCCTAAAGCCTAAACACTAAACCCTAAACCCTAAACCCTAAACCCTAACCCTAAACCCTAAACCCTAAAACCCTAAACTCTAACCCTAAACCCTAAACCCTAAACCCTAAGCCCTAAACCCTAAACCCTATAATCTTAAAAACCTAAACCTAAAATAAATAAAACCTAAAAATAAAATAAATAAAATAAAATAAAAAAACCTTAATTAAAACCTAAGACTAAATCTAAACTTAAAATGAAATAAAAAATAAAAATAAATCAAAATAAAATAAGTAAAAACATAAACTAAACTAAAAAAATAAAATAAATCTAAGAATGAAAAACCTAAATAAAATAAAAACTAAATGTAAAACTAAACTAAAATAAACCTAAAATAAATAAAATAAAACTAATTAAAAACCTAAAACTAATAAATAAATAAATAAATAAATAAATAAATAATCAAACCTAAATCATAAACTAAAAAAGAAATAAACCTAAAAAAAATTAAACCTAAACCTAAACTAAAATAAACTAACCTAAAATAAATAAAACATAAACCTAAACCTAAACCTGAACTAAATAAAATAAACTAAACTAAAAATAAAGCTAAATCTAAATTAAAAAATAATACTTAAAAATAAAACTAAAATAAAAACCTAAAACCTAATCCTAAAAAAATTAAATAAAATTCTCAACTTAAACCTTAAAAAAAACCTAAATTAAAAAATAAAGTAAAATAAAAACCCTAAACTAAAAATAAATAAATCTAAAATGAATAAACTAAACTAAATAAAAATAAAAAATAAACCTAAGTAAAAATCAAATATAAAATAAACTAAAATAAATAAAAAGTAAATTAAATAAACCTAAACCTACCAATTTGCTTAACTTTTTTTAAAAAAAGAAAATCCTAAACCCTAAAACCAAAGCCCTAAACCCTAAACCTACAACACTAAACCTACAAACCTTAACCTTAAACCCTAAACCCTAAACCCTAAAAGGCCCTAAGCCTTAAACCCTAAACCTTAAACTGCAAACCCTAAACCCTAAACCCTAAGCCCTAAAAACATAAATCCTAAAAGCCTAAACCCTAAACCATAAACCCTAAACCACGGTTGAGCTGATTTTTACAAAATATGATCTTAAAGAAGTAAGCAAAGAGGTTATGAAATACAAAGTTGGTGTTGCTGCCCGTGTTGATCTTGTTGCACCTATTAATGTTGTGGTTCCTCCAGGAAACATTGGTTTGGATCCTTCACAGACTTCTTTCTTCTAGGTTCTCAATATCCCAACTAAGATCAAAATGGGTACTGTTGAAATTATCACCCTGGTTGAGCTATATAAAAAGGCAATAAAGTGGGATCCTCATAGGCTGCTCTCTTCACTAAACTCGAGATTACGCCATTCTCTTATGGCCTTGTCATCTAGTCTGTGTATGATGATGGTTCAATATTTAGTCCTGAGGTGCTTGAGGTCACTAAAGATGATCTCATTGAAAAGTTTTTGATGGGCCTTTTAATGATCACTTCTCTCACCCTAGCACTCTCTTATCCCACCCTTGCTGTAGTAGCCCACATGTTCATCAATGCTTACAAGAATATCCTCACCATCATGATTGCCACTGATTACACATACTCATAGGACAAGAAGGTTAAGTACTATTTGAAAGATCCTAGCAAATTTAATGTGGTTATACCGATGCTTCGCCGCTCCTACCGCCGCACCGCCGTAGAGAAGTGAAGAAGGAAGAGCTGGAATCGATGATGATATGAGTTTCAGCTTGTTTGACAAAGCTTTGTTGGCCTTCTGTAAAATCAAATTTTATTGTCTCTGGGAATTAAATCATTTTGTGAAATACTACTTTTGTACATTTTTAAATTGCATTTTATTTTATCCTATTTTATTAGTTATTAAAGGATAATGTCTTGTTTGATTTGGTAATTTCTTGTTTGTTATGGAATTATTTGAGTTAAAAAAATCCTAAACCTTAAATGAAAACCTAAAGTAACAAATTAAATTAAAAAATAAACCTAAACCCTAAAACCTACAAAACCTAAACCTAAACCCTAAGAATGGGAAGAACCCTGACGGTAGGAACACCATGATCAACTGTGCTCGCCTAGATCTAAGTGAGGCTAAGGTGGAGGCAAGGTGGGGCTATGCGAAGTGGTGGCGGATCTGGAGGTGTTGGTGGGTTTGGAGGTGGTGGCTGGAGTAGTCGTAGTTATGGAGGCGAGTGGAGCGGCGGAGGTTACAGCCGTGGTTATTGCGATGTTTGGTTAATATTATGGGTTAGCTGGTTGTTGGTATTTTAATGGCTGTTCTTTTCTTGGTTTTCTTGGGTGATCATGGCTCGATGGTCTTTTTTTTTACATTGACTTGGGTTTCTAGCTATGGTGGTTGCTAAGAGGCTATGATCAATCGTTGGTTATCTCTCCGTTCAATGGTTTTTTTGCTATTCTTTTTGCTTTTCCTTGGCTACTAGGGTTCTACCATTATTGGTTACTAATGATGGGATATTCTCTGGTGGCTGCCTTATGGATATTTTACTTAGCTGCTTTGGTTGGAGGACTTTTAGCTGACTTTGGAATCTTGGTTGGTTTCTTTCTTTACTAGAGCCTTCTGGTGTGATGACCGACCTTTGTTGATCCTTTTGAATTAAGAATTTTAGTTTTTGGTGATTGGTGGCTGTCTTTGGCCCCCTTTTACGTGTGATGGCCTTAGATGTTGGCTTGTATGAGGTATGTTGGTGCTGGTTTTGGCGATGCTACTATTTGGTTTCATTAGCTTGCCCAATGATCCTGTTATAACTTCTGGGTTATTGGCTTTATGTGATTGGCCTATTGTGTGTTTTATTTGGTTGATATCAGTATCGTATGGCTATGATGGCTTTGTGTTACTCACCTCCTCTCTCTAGTTGGTAGCCTTACATATGATTACAACTCTTCTTTATGAAGTTTGGATGCTCATATGTATTGTTGCCCCTTGAGATGATCTTAACTGAGCCTGCGCCTTCTCTTTCTTAGCTCTCTCCTTTTGCTCTCTTAATCCTTATTCTTTTTAGCTTTGACTTTTGCCTTGGTAGTATTATTGCAAATTTCTTTTATAGGCTGGAACTTTACAGAGGGACAGGTCATTTCTCAGTCATCCCTAGTGTTGTTGTTGTCGATCTTGTTTATCTTGCTTTCTCAAAAGAATCATAAACTACTGCTGACTCAACCTTTTTCTATTTTAATGTTTTATTTTAGTGTTACTCTATGTCCTTTCGCTCTTATGCTTTTTAGATGTTGTTTTTGCTCTTTTGTTTTCTTTTCTTCTTCTAGGGTACTTAGAAGGGGGTTTATCTCTTTAGGTTTCTTGTAGCTTTTTAAGCGGTAGATTTCTAAGCTTTAAGATTTTTAAGGACATTGTATGTATTCCTTTTATGGTAATAAAAAAAACCCTACACCCTAAACCCTAAACCCTAAATCCTAAACCCTAACACTAAACCCTAAACCCTAAACCAAAAGCTAAAGTAACTAAATAAATTAAAAAATAAAGCTAAACCCTAAAACCTAATAAACCTAAACATAAACTTAAACCCTAAGAATGGCCAAAACCTTAACCAAAAGAACATAATCCTCAAACCTAGATCTCATGATGGAGGTAAAATCGAGGCTGACATCATAATGGTGGTGGGGATCTAGAGGTGCTTGTGGATATGGAGGTGGTGGTCGAAATGGTTATGGAGGTGGGAGGAGTGACGGAGGTTATAGCCGTGGTGGTGACGGAGGGAGAGATCGAGGATATGATGGTGGATCCTGCTACTCGAGAGGCTGGGGTGGTTCTGATGGGAACTGGAGAAAATGAAAAATGGCCGATCCGATCTGCTACTTATGGAATTATGTCTTTACTGTAGAGACGGTTCTAGTTATCTAAGGTTTTTGATTTGCTCTATGCATGCACATTTTTGATCTATGTCGTCCCTTGAGTCCTAGAAAACTTGGAGTGTTACTTGATTGATCAAATCGAAAAGAAGAAATATTGAATATGAATTTATTCTCTATTAAAAAAAATCATAAACCAAAACCTGAATCATAAACCTAAAACCTAAATCCTAAACACTAAACCCTAAACACCAAAATCTAAACCCTAAAACCCTAAACCCTAAACCTTAAAAACCTAAACCCTAAATCTTAATCCCTAAAAAGCTAAAAACCTAAACCAAAAGTAAATTAAACCTATAAATAAAATAAATAAAAAAGCCTAAACTAAAATAAAATAAAAAATTAAAATAAAATAAAAACCTAAACTAAAACCTAAACTTAAACCTAAAAAGAAAATAAATGAAAAAATATAAACTAAATTAAAGAAAAAAAAAATAAAACCTAAACTAAACTAGAAAATAAAAAACCTAAATAAATAAAAACTAAACCTAACATAAAATAAAATAAAAACTAAATAAAAACCTAAACCTAAAAAATAAACATAAAAATAAATAAAAAAATATAACCTAACTATAAACTAAAAAAAAAAAACCTAAACCAAAACTAAAATAAACTAAAGTAGAATAAATAAAATCTAAACCTAAACCTAAAATAAACAAAACCTAAACCTAAACGTCAACTCTAAACAAATAAAATAAACTAAAAATAAACTTTAACCTAAACTAAAAAATAAATCCTAAAAATAAACCTAAACTAAAAACTAAAGCCTAAACTTAAAAAATAAGAATAAAAACATAAACATAAAAAATAAAATAAAAATAAAAATAAACTAAAAAAATAAACCAAAACCTAAACTTTAACCCAAAAAAACAAGCTAAAATAAAAACCTAAAATAAATAAACGTAAACATAAACCTAAATAAAAATAAGAATAAAAATAAACTAAAATAAATAAAAAATAAACTAAATAAACCAAAACCTACGAGTTTACTTAATTTAAAAAAAAAATAAACAAACCCTAAACCCTAAACCCTTTAACCTAAAAACCCTAAACACTAAACCCTAATCCCTAAACACTAAACCCTAAACCCTAAACCTACAACCCTACCCCCTAAACCCTAAACCTTAAAACCATAAACCCTAAACCCTAAACTTATCACCATACCCCCTAAACCCTAAACCTTAAAACCCTAAACCCTAAACCCTAAACCCTAAACCCTAAAACCTACAACCCTAAACACTAAGCCCTAAACACTAAACCGTAAACCCTAAAAACATAAAACCCTAAACTTAAACTAAATATAACCTAAAAATAAAATAAATAAATAAAACATAAACCTAAATAAAATTAAATAATAATACAAAAATTTAAACGAAAACCTTAACCTAGACCTAAACGTAAAAATAAAATAAAATAAATAAAAACTAAACTAAAATAAAATAAATAAAAATCTATACTAAACTAAAAAATGAAATAAACCTGAAAATAAAAAACCTAAATTAAATACTAACTGAATGTAAAATAAAAATAAAATAACCCTAAACAAAAAGAAAAACTAAATAAGAACCTGAACCTAGAAAATAAACCTAAAAATAAATAAAAAAACCTAAACACTAAACTAAATAAACAAAACCTAAAATAAACAAAATAAAATAAACCTAAACCTAAACAAAAATAAACTAAACTAAAATAAATAAAACCTAAACTTAAAAAAACCCAAAAATCTAAATTCTAAACCTTAAAACGAACCCTAAACCTTAAACCCTAATCCTACAAACCTAAATCATAAATGCTAAACCCTAAAACCCTAAACTCTAAACCCTAAACCCTAAACCCTTAACCCTAAACGCTAAACACTAAATCTTAAATTGTAAACCCTAAACACAAAACCCTAAAACAAATCCTAAACCCTAAACACTGAACCCTAAACCTACAACCCTAAACCCTAAAAAACCTTAAATCCTAAACCCTAAACCCTAAACTAACCCTAAACCCTAAACCCTAAAACCTAAACCCTACGCCCAAAACCCTAAACCCTAATTCCTAAAAAGCTTAAAACCTAAACATAAACTAAATAAAACCTATTAGTAAAATAAATAAAAAACATAAAGCAAAATAAAATAAATAAATAAAATAAAATAAAAACCTAAACTTATACCTAAACCTAAATCTAAACCTAAAAATAAAATAGACTAAAAAATAAAAACTAAACTAAAATAAAATAAATAAAAACCTCCACTAAACTAAAAAAAAATAAGAAACCTAAATAAAATAAAAACTAAACCTAACATAAAATAGAATAAAAACTAAATAAATATCTAAACTTAAAAAATAAATGTAAAAATAAATAAAAAATAAAACCTAAACTCCAAACTAAAAAAAAAACCTAAACCTAAAATAAAAATAAAATAAACCTAAACCAAAACAAAAATAAACTAAAGTATAATAAATGAAACCTAAATAGAAACCTAAAATAAACTAAACCTTATCCTAAACCTAAACCCTAAACGAATAAAAAAAACTAAAAATAAACATTAACCTAAACTAAAAAATAAATCCTAAAAATAAACCTAAATTAAAAATCGAAAGCCTAAACCTAAAAAAATAAAATAAAAACCTAAACCTAAAAAAAAAATAAAAATAAAACTAAACTAAAAAATAAATCAAAACTTAAACTTAAGTAAAAAAAACAAACTAAAATAAATAAACTAAACTAAATAAAAATAAACATAAACCTAAATAAATATAAAAATAAAATAAACTAAAATAACTAAAAAATAAACTAAATAAACCGAAATCTATGAGTTTACTTAATTTTAAAAAAATTAAACAAACATTAAAAAAAACCTTAACCCTAAACCATAAACCCTAAAACTAACCCTAAACCATAAACCTTAAAATCCTAAACCCTAAACCTTAAACCGTAAAACCTACAACCCTAAAACCTAAACATTAAACACTAAATCGTAAACCCTAAATACCTAAAACCTTAAACCCAAACTAAATAGAACCTAAAAATAAAATAAATAAATAAAACCTAAACCTAAATAAAATTAAATAAAAATAAAAAAACTTAAACTGAAATCTAAACCTATACCAAAATGTAAGAATAATAAAAAATAAAAAATAAAAGCTAAACTAAAATAAAATAAATAAAAATCTAAACTAAACTAAAATAGTAAAATAAACTGGAAAATTAATAACCTAAATTAAATAAAAACTGAACGTAAAATAAAATAAAATAACCCTAAAAAAAGGAAAACTAAATAAGAACCTGAACCTAAAAATAAACCTAAAAATAAATAAAAAAACCTAAACACTAAACTAAATAAACAAAACCTAAAATAAAGAAAATCTAATAAACCTAAAATTAAACTAAAATAAACTAAACTAAAATAAATAAAACCTAAACCTAAAAAAAACTCACAAACCAAAATTCTAAATCTTAAAACGAACCCTAAACCTTAAACCCTAATCCTACAAACCTAAACCCTAAAAGCTAAACCCTAAAACACTAAACACTAAACCCTAAACCCTAAACCCTAACCCCTAAACCCTAAATCTTAAATAGTAAACCCTAAACACCAAATCCTAAAACAAACCCTAAACCCTAAACACTGAACCCTAAACCTACAACCCTAAACCCTAAAAAACCTTAAATCCTAAACCCTAAACCCTAAACTAACCCTAAATCCTAAACCCTAAAACCTAAACCTTAAGCCCTAAAGCCTAAACCCTAACTCCTAAAAAGCTTAAAACCTAAACATAAACTAAATAAAACCTATTAATAAAATTAATAAAAAACATAAAGCAAAATAAAATAAATAAATAAAATAAAATAAAAACCTAAACTTATACCTAAACCTGAACATAAACCTAAAAAGAAAATAAACTAAAAAATAAAAACTAAACTAAAATAAAATAAATAAAAACCTCAGCCAACCTAAAAAAAATATAAAACCTAAATAAAATAAAAACTAAACCTAACATAAAATAGAATAAAAACAAAAGAAATACCTAAACTTAAAAAATAAACATAAAAATAAATAAATAATAAAACCTAAACTGTAAACTAAAAAAAACCTAAACCTAAAATAAAAAATAAAATAAACCTAAACCAAAACAAAAATAAACTTAAGTAGAATAAATGAAACCTAAACAGAAACTTAAAATAAACTAAACCTAAACCTAAACCTAAACCCTAAATAAACTAAAAATAAACATAAACCTAAACTAAAAAATAAATCCTAAAAATAAACCTAAATTAAAAATCTAAAGCCAAAACCTAATAAAATAAAATAAAAACCTAAACTTAAAAAATAAAATAAAAATAAAACTAAACTAAAAAATAATTCAAAACCTAAACTTAAACCAAAAAAAAAAAAATAAACTAAAATAAATAAACATAAAATAAATAAACTAAACTAAATAAAAATAAACATAAAGCTAAATAAATATAAAAAATAAAATAAACTAAAATAACTAAAAAATAAAGTAATAAACCAAAATCTATGAGTTTACTTAATTTTAAAAAAATTAAACAAAAATTAAAAAAAACCTTAACCCTAAACCCTAAGCCCTAAACCTTAAAATCCTAAACCCTAAACCTTAAACCATAAAACTTACAATCCTAAACCCTAAATCGTAAACCCTAAATACCTAAAATCTTAAACCTAAACTAAATTGAACCTAAAAATAAATAAATAAAAAAAAACCTAAACCTAAATAAAATTAAATAATAATAAAAAAAATTAAATTGAAACCTAAACCTAGACCAAAATGTAAAAATAATATAAAATAAAAAATAAAAGTTAAACTAAAATAAAATAAATAAAAATCTAAACAAAACTAAAAAATGAAATAAACTTGAAAATAAATAACCAAAATTAAATAAAAATTGAACGTAAAATAAAAATAAAATAACCCTAAAAAAGGAAAACTAAATAAGAACCTGAACCTAAAAATAAATAAATAAACCTAAACACTAAACTAAATAAACAAAACCTAAAATAAATAAAATAAAATAAACTTATACCTAAACTAAAATAAACTAAAATAAAATAAATAAAACCTAAACCTAAAAAAAACTTAGAAACCTAAATTCTAAATCTTAAATTGAACCCTAAACCTTAAACACTAATCTTACAATCCTAAACCCTAAACGCTAAACCCTAAAACCCTAAACTCTAGACCCTAAACCCTAAACCCTAAACCCTAAACCCTAAATCTTAAACCGTAAACCCTAAACACCAAACCTTAAAATAAACCCTAAACCCTAAACACTGAACCCTAAACCCTAAAAAACCTTAAATCCTAAACCCTAAACCCTAAACTAACCCTAAACCATAAACCCTAAAACCAAAACCCTAAGCCCTAAACCATAAACCTTAAATCCTAAAAAGCTTAAAACCTAAACATAAACTAAGTAAAATCTATTAATAAAATAAAAAATAAATAAAATAAAATAAAACCTAAACTTATACCTAAACCTAAACCTAAACCTAAAAAGAAAATAAACTAAAAAATGAAAACTAAACTAAAATAAAATAAATAAAAACCTCAGTTAAACTAAAAAAATAAGAAACCTAAATAAAATAAAAACTAAACCTAACATAAAATAGAATAAAAACTAAATAAATAGCTAAACTTAAAAAATAAATTTAAAAATAAATAAAAAATAAAACCTAAACTCTAAACTAAAAAAAAACCTAAACCTAAAATAAAAATAAACCTAAACCTAAACCAAAACAAAAATAAACTTAAGTAGAATAAAGCAAACCTAAACAGAAACCTAAAATAAACTAAACCTAAACCTAAACCTAAACCCTAAATGAATAAAAAACTAAAAATAAACATAAACCTAAACTAAAAAATAAATCCTTAAAATAAACCTAAATTAAAAATCTAAAACCTAAACCTAAAAAAATAAAATAAAAACCTAAACTTACAAAATAAAATAAAAATAAAACAAAACTAAAAAATAAACCAAAACCTAAACTTAAACAAAAAAAACAAACTAAAATAAATAAACCTCAAATAAATAAACTAAACTAAATAAAAGTTAACATAAACCTAAATAAATATAAAAAATAAAATTAACTAAAAAAACTAAAAAATAAACTAAATAAACCAAAATCTATCAGTTTGCTTAATTTTAAAAAAAAGTAAACAAAAATTAAAAAAAAAACCTTAACCCTAAACCCTAAAACTAACCCTAAACCCTAAAGCTTAAAATCCTAAACCCTAAACCTTAAACCCAAAAACCTACAACCCTAAACCCTAAACCTTAAACCTAAACCGTAAACCCTAAATACCTAAAAACCTAAACTAAATAGAACCTAAAATAAAATAAATAAATAAAACCTAAACCTAAATAAAATTAAATAATAACACAAAAACTTAAATTGAAACCTAAACCAAGACCAAAATTTAAAAATAATATAAAATAAAAAATAAAAGCTAAACTAAAATAAAATAAATAAAAATCTAAACTAAACTAAAAAATGAAATAAACATGAAAATAAATAACCTAAATTAAATAAAAACTAAACCTAAAATAAAAATAAAATAACCCTAAAAAATGGAAAGTAAATAAGATCTAAACCTAAAAATAAACTTAAAAAAAATAAAAAAACCTAAACACTAAACTAAAAAAAACTAAACTTAAAATAAATAAAATAAAATAAATTTAAACCTAAACTAAACTAAAATAAATAAAACCTAAACCTAAAAAAAAAACCCTAAACATAACCTAAAAAACTAACCCTAAACCCTAATCTTACAAACCTATACCCTAAACCCTAAACCCTAAAATCCTAAACTCTAAACCCTAAACGATAAACCCTAAACCTTAAACCATAAACCCTAAACTCTAAATCTTAATCCCTAAACCATAAAACTAAACCTAAAACCTTAAACTTAAACCTTAACCTACAAACCTAAACCCTAAAAATCCTTAAATCCTAAACCCTAAATCCTAAACCTTAAACTAACCTTAAACCCTAAACCCTAAAAACCTAGACCCTAAGCCATGAACCCTAAACCGTAATTTCTAAAAAGCTAAAATCCTAAACCTTAACTAAATAAAACCTATAAATAAAATAAATAAATAAACATAAAGCAAAATAAAATAAATAAATAAAACCTAAACTAATACCTAAACCTGAACCTAAACCTAAGAGAAAAATAAATTAAAAAACTAAAATCTAAAATAAAATAAAAGAAATAAAACCTAAACTAAACTAAAAAATAAAAAACCTAAATAAAATAAAAACTAAAACTAACAAAAAATAAAATTAAAACTAAATAAAAAGCTAAACCTTAAAAATAAATGTAAAAAAATAAAAAATAAAACCTACAGCGTAAACTAAAAATAAAACCTAAACCTAAACCTATAATAAAATAAACTAAAGTAGAATAAATAAAATATAAACCAAATCCTAAAATAAACTAAACCTAAACCTAAACTTAAACACTAAATAAATAAAATAAACTAAAAATAAACCTAAACCTAAACTAAAAAAGAAATTCTAAAAATAAACTTAAAAAAAAAAATCTTAAGCTTAAACCTAAAAAAATAAAATAAAAACCTAAACTTAAATAATAAAATAAAAATAAGACTAAACTAAAAAATAAACAAAAACCTAAACCTAAATAAAAAAATAAACAAAAATAAAAAAAATTTAAACTCAAACATATAAACTAAACTAAATAAAAATAAACATAAACCTAAATAAAAATAAAAAGTATAATAAACTAAAATAAATATAAAATAAACTAAATAAACCTAAACTTTCGAGTTTACTTAATTTAAAAAAAAAATAAACAAAAATTAAAAATAAAAACCTTATCCCTAAACCCTAAACTCTAAAACAAACACTAATCCCTAAGCCTACAACCCTACAACCTTAAACCCTAAACCTTCAAACACTAAACCCTAAACACTAAAACCTAAACCCTAAACCCTAAACCCTAAAACCTACAAACTTAAACCCTAAACCCTAAACCCTAAATACTAAACCTTAAAACCTAAAAACCTAAACCTAAACTAAATAAAACCGCAAAATAAAACAAATAAATAAAACCTAAACCTAAATAAAATTAAATAATAAAATTAAATAAAAACCTAAACTTAAACCTAAACCTAAATCTAAACCTAAACCTAAACATAAAAATAAAATAAATTAGAAAATAAAAACTAAACTAAAATAAAATAAATAAACATCTAAACTAAACTAAAAAAAATGAAATTAACTTGAAAATAAAAAACCTATATAAAATAAAAACTGAACTTAAAATAAAATAAAATAAACCTTAAAAAGTAAATACTAAATAAGAACCTAAACCTCAAAAATAAATAATAAAAAAACCTAAACACTAAACTAAAAGTAAAACTAAACTTAGTATAAAAATAAAAATAAAAACCTAAACCTAAACTAAAAGAAATAAAACCTAAACCTAAACCCTAAATCCTAAAACTAACCCTAAACCCTAAACCATAAACTAACAACCCTAATCCTACAACCCTAAACCCTAAACACTAAACCCTAAAACCCTAAATTTTTAACCTTAAACCCTGAGCCCTATACCCTTAACCCTAAACCTTAAACCCTAAATCTTAAACCCTAAACCATAAACCCTAAACCCTAAAACTAAACCTAAACCCTAAATTCTAAACCCTAAACCTACAACCCTAAACCCTATAAAACCTTAAATCCTAAAGATTAAACTAACCCTAAACCCTAAATCCTAAACCATAAACACTAAAACCATAAACCCTAAACTCTAAACTTTATATTTTAATCCCTAAACCATAAACACTAAATCCAAAAATAAACCCTAAACCCTAATCTCTAAAAAGCTAAAAACCTAAACCTAAACTAAATAAAGCCTATAAATAAAAAAAATAAAAAAACATAAAGAAAAATATAATAAATAAATAAAATAAAATAAAAACCTAAACTAATAACTAAACTTGCACCAAAACCTAAAAAGAAAATAAATTAAAAAATAAAAACTAAACCAAAAGAAAATAAATAAAAACCTAAACTAAACTAAAAAAATAAAAACCTAAATAAAATAAAAACTAAACCTAACATAAAATAAAATAAAAACTAAATAAAAAGTTAAACCTTAAAAATAAATGTAAAAAATAAATCAAAAATAAGATCTAAACTGTAAACTAAAAAAAAACCTAAACCTAAAATAGAATAAAATAAACCTAAACCTAAGCTAAAAAAAATTAAACCTAAATCTAAACCTAAAATAAACTAAACCTAAACTAAACCCTAAGAAAATAAAATAAATTAAAAATAAACATAAACCTAAACTAAAAAAAATCCTAAAAATAAACTTAAAATAAAATCTAATGCCTAAACCTAAAAAAATAAAAGAAAAACCTAAACCTAAACAATAAAACAAAAATAAAAGTCAACTAAAATGTAAACCAAAACCTAAACCTAAACCAAAATATGGACAAAAATAAAAAATCTAAACTCAAATATATAAACTAAACTAAATAAAAATAAACGTAAACCTAAATAAAAATAAAAAAAATAAAATAAACTAAAATAAAGATAAATTAAACTAAATAAACCAAAACCTACGAGTTTACTTAATTTAAAAAAATTTAAACAAAAATTAAAAAGAAAAACCTTAACCCTAAACACTAAACACTAAAATTAACCCTAAACCCTAAACCTACAACCCTACACCCTTAAACCCTAAACCTTAAAACACTAAACCCTAAACCCTAAACCCTAAACCTTAAACCCTAAAACCTATAACCCTAAACCCTAAATCCTAAACACTAAACCCTAAACCCTAAATCCTAAAAACCAAAACCTAAACTAAAAAAACTTCAGAATAAAATAAATAAATAAAACCTAAACCTAAATTAATTTAAATAAAAAATAAAAAAAAAATGTAAACTTAAACCTAAACCTAAACCTAAATCTAAACATAAACCTAAACCCTAAACCCTAAACCCTAAACCCTAAACTTAAACTAAACTAATAAACCTAACCTAAACTAAACTAAACTAAACCCTAAACCTAAACTAAACTAAACCTAAACTTAAAAAACTAAACTAAACTAAAAAAAAGAATAAAAAAATAATAAAATAAAATCCTAAACCCTAAACTAAACTTAAACTTAAAACTAATCCTAAACCTAAACTCAACTCCTAAACCTAAACTCTAAACTAAACTTAAAACCATAAACCTAAACATAAACCTTAAAACCCTAAACCCTAAACCCTAAACCCTAAACCCTAAAACTCTATACCCTAAACCCTAAACCCTAAACCCTCGACCGTAAAACTTACAACCCTAAACCCTATACCCTAAAATCATAAAAACTAAACCCTGAGCCCTAAACACTAAACCTTAAATCATAAAAACTGAAAAACATAAAAACCTAAACCTAAACTAGATAAAACCTTTAAATAAATAAATATAAAAACCTAAATCTAAATAAAATAAAAAATAAAATAAAAAAACCTAAACTAAAACCTAAACCTAAACCTAAACCTAAATGTAAATATAAAATAAAATAACAATAAAAACTCAACTAAAATAAAATAAATAAAAACCTAAACTAAACTAAGAAAAATAAAATAAATCTAAATATAAAAAACCTAAATAAAATAAAAAATAAACATAAAATAAAAATTAAATAAACCTAAAATGAAATAAAATAAATTCTAAATAAAAACCTAAACCTAAAAAATAAACCTTAAAATAAATAAAAAATAAAACCTAAACCCTAAACTTAAAAAAACCTAAACCTAAAATAAATAAAATAAAAAAACCTAAATCTAAACTAAAATAAACTAAACTAAAATAAATAAAACCGAAACCTAAACCAAAAATTAACAAAACCTAAACTCTAAAAAAAATAAATTAAAAGAATATAAAAATAATCGTAAACCTAAGCCTAAAAAAATAAAAACTTAAAACCTAACCCTAAAAGAAAAAGAACTTAAAGCTAAACCTAAAAGTAAAATATAAAACCTAAACATAAAAAAAGAAAATAAAAATAAAACTAAACTAAAAAATAAACATAAACCTAAACCTAAGCCTAAAAAAAAAATAATAAAAATCCTAAACCCTAAACCCTAAACTCTAAACTCTAAAACTAACCCTAAACCCTAAACCCTAAACCCTAAACCTACAACCCTAAACCCTAAACCCTAAACTAACCCTAAACCTTAATCCCTAAACCTTAAACACTAAACCCCAAACCCTAACGCTCACCCTAAAACCTAAACCCTAAACCCCAAACCATAAAGCATAAAACCTTAAACCCTAATACTAAACTAACCCTAAACCCTAAACCCTAAAAGCCTTAAACCCTAAAGCCTAAACCTTAATCCTTAAACACTAAACCTAAACTAAAATAAAAACCAAAAACCTAAACTAAATTTAAACTAAACTAAACCCTAACTAACTAAATAAACTAAACTTAAACCTAAACTAAAAATAAACCCCTAAAAACCAAACTTAAAAACCTAAACTAAAAAAAAAAAACCTAAAAAAAACCTAAACTAAACTAACCTAACCTAAACTACTAAAACCTTAAACCCTATACCCTAAATAAACCCTAAACTACCTAAAAAGCTAAACCTAAACTAAACAAAACTTAAAAATAAAATAAATAAATAAACCTAAACCTAAATAATTTAAAAAAAAAGAAAATAGAATAAAAACCTAAAAAAAAATCTAAACTTAAACCTAAAAATAAAAAATATAAAAAAAACTAAAATAAAATTAATAAAAGCCTAAACTGAACTAAAAAAAACCTAAATAAAATAGAAACTAAAAATAAAATAAAATAAAAACTAAATAAAAACCTAAACCTAAAAAATAAACATAAAAATAAATTAAAAGAATTACCTAAACCCTAAACTAAAAAAAACTTAAACCTAAAATTAAAATAAAATAATCCTAAACCTAAACTAAAATAAGCTAAACCTAAAATAAACTAAACCTAAACATAAACCTAAACTAAATAAAATAAAATAAACTAAAAATAAACTTAAACCTAAACTAATAAATAAAACCAAAAAAATAAACCTATAATAAATACCTAAAGCCTAAACTTAAAAAAATAAAATAAAAACCTAAACCTAAATCTAAAAATAAAAAAAAAAAATTTAACTAAAAAATAAATTAGAAATAAAACTCAACTAAAAAACAAACCTAAACCTAACAGATAACCAAAAATAAAAAACTTAAACTATACTAAATAAACCTAAAATAAATAAACTAAATAAACCTAAACCTACAGGTTTACTTAATTTTAAAAAAAAACCCAAACCTTAAATTCTAAACCTTAAACACTAAACCCTAAACCCTAAAACTAACCTTAAGCCCTAAACCCTAAGCCTACAACCCTAAACCTATAGTTCTAAACCCTAAACCCTAAAACTCTAAACTCTAATTCTTAAAACCTAAACCCTAAACCCTAAATCCTAAACCCTAAACACTAAACCCTAAAACCCTAAACAACCTAAACCCTAAACCCTAAACCATAAACCATAAAACCTAGAATGTACAACCTGAAACCCTCATAATGGGTAGAACCTTGACGGCAGGAACATCATCGTCATCTAGGCTCAATCTAGATCTAGTGGTGGAGGCGAAGGCAGAGGTGGCGATTTTCGAAGGGGTGTAGGGGGATCTGAAGGTGATGGTGGATATGGAGGTGGTGGTCAGAGTAGTGGTGATTATCGAGGTAGTAGGAGTGATGAAACTTACAGCCATGGTGGTAGCAGAGGGAGAGGTCAAAGATATGATGGCGGATCTCGCTACTCGAGAAGTGGGCATAGTTCTGATGGGAACTGGAGAAACTGAAGAATGACCAATCTGATCTACTGCTTATGGAACTGCATCTTCATGGTAGAGACGGTTATACTTATCTAGAATTTTTGATTTGCTCTACGGGTGCTCATTTTTTATCAATGTTATCACTTGTGTCTTAGAAAACATGAGGTGCTACTTGGTTGAAGAAATTAAAAAAGAATAAATGTTGAATCTGACTTTGTTTTCTATTAAAAAAACCTTAAATCCTAAACTAAAACTTATACCCTAAACCTAAAGCCTAAACCCTAAATCATAAACCTTAAACCCTAGACCCTAAAACCTAAACCATAAACCCTAAAAACCCTAAACCCTAAATAGTAAACCATAAACCCTAAACCCTAAACCCTAAACACTAAAACCCTAACGCCTAAACCCAAAACCCTAAACCCTAAAACCCTAAACCCTAAACACTAAACCCTACAACCATAAACCCTAAACCCTAAAAACCTAAAAACCTAAATTTGAACTAAATAAAACCTAAAAATAACATAAATAAAAAACCTAAACCTAAAGAAAATAAAATAAAATATAATATAATAAAAACCTAAACTTAAGCATAAACCTAAAAATAAAAATAAAATCTAAACCTAAAAAATAAAATAAAAATCAAATTATACTAAAATAAATAAACCTAAAATAAATAAACTAAACTAAATAAAATTACAAATAAACCTAAATAAAAAAATAAACTAAAATAAATAAAAAATAAATAAATAAACCTAAACCTATTAGCTTACTTAAATGTTTTTAAAAAAACAAAAATAAAAAAACCCTAAACCCTAAACCACAAACCCTAAACCCTAAAAACCCTAAATCCTAAACCCTAAACTCTAAACCCAATCAATCCCTAAACTTAAATCAAACCTAACTAAACCCTAAATCCTTAATCTTAAATCCTAAACCCTAAACCTTAACCTAAACCCTAAACCCTAAACCCTAAACTCAAAGCTAAATCCTAAACCTTAAACCAAAAACTAACCCTAAACCCTTAAACTAAACACTAAACCTTAAACCCTAAACCCTAAACCCTAAACCCTAAAATCATAAAAATCTAAAACATAAAACCCTAAACCCTAAACCTTAAACCCTAAACCCTAAGACCTAATCCCTTAACCCTAACCCTACACCTTAAACCCTAAACCCTAAACCTTAAACATAAACCTAAAGTAACTAAATAAATTATAAAATAAATTGACACCCTAAAAGCTAATAAACCTAAACCCTAAGAATGGGCATAACCTTGACTACAGGAACCTCACCGTCAACCAAGCACAGTCTAGATCTCGTGGTTGAGGCAAAGGTGGAGGCAGTGTTTATCATAGTGGTCGTGGGGGATTTAGAGGTGTTGATAGATATGGATGTAGCAGTTATGTAGGTGGGAGGAGCGACGTAGGTTATATCCATGGTGGTGGTGGAAGGAGATCGGGATTTGATGGCGATCCTACTGAGAGAAAGGGTGACTGATGGGAACCGAGAATCAAGAATGACCATCTGACACGCTGGAACTTCTTTATAACGAGACTATTCTATTTATCTTGGGTTTTTGATTTTCTCTATGTGTGCTCATTTTTTATCTATGTCATTGTTTGTGTCTTAGAAAACTTGGTGTGCTACTTGGTTGATGAAATTAAAAAGAAGACATGTTAAATCTAAATGTGTTCTCTATTAATAAAAACCATAAACCTGAAACCCTAAATCCTAAACTAAAACATAAACCCTAAACCTAAAACTTAAACCCTAAACCCTAAATCCTAAACCCTAAACCCTAAACCCTAAACACCCTAAACCTTAAACCCTAAACAAAAAAAATCCTAAACCCTAAACACTAAACCCTAAATTTTAAACCATAAATCCTAAAACCTACCACCCTAACCCTAAACCCCAAACCATAAACCCTAAACCATTAACCCTAAACCTTAAAACCTAACCCCTAAAAACCCAAAAAGCTAATTCTAAACTAAATAAAACCTAAAAATTAAATAAATAAAATAACCAAAACCTAAATAAAATAATAAAATAAAATAAATAAAAACCTAAACTAAAACCTAAATCTAAATCTAAACCTAAAAGTAAAATAAAATGATAAATTAAACTAAAATAAAATAAATAAAACCTAAACTAAACTAAAAAAATAAAATAAACCTAAAAATAAAAAACTTAAATAAAATAAAAATTTAACCTAAAATAAAAATAAAATAAACATAAAAAATAAAATAAAAACCTAAACCTAAATCTAAAAATAAAATATAAAATATAAAAATAAAATAAAAATATAACTAAAATAAAAAATAAACCTAAACCTAAACCTAAACTTAAAAATTAAACTAAAATAAATAACCTAAATAAAAATAAATAAACTAAACTAAATTAAAATAAAAATAAACTTAAATAAAAATGAAATAAAATTAACTAAAATAATTAAAAAACTAAAGTAAATAAACTTAAATCGATCGGTTTACTTAATTTTTATTTTTTAAAGAACCCCTAATCCCTAAACCCTAAAAATTGTAACCCTAAATTCTAAACCCTAAACCCTAAACCTTAAACATTAAACCCTAAACCATTAACCCAAAACATACAACCCTAAACCCTAAGCCTTAAACCCTAAACCCTAAACTCTAAAACCCTAAGCCCTAAACCCTAAACCTTAGACCCAAAATCCAAACCCTAAACCCAAAACCCTTAAACCTAAATCGTAAACCCTAAATCTTAAAACCCTTAACCCTAAACCCTAAATTAACCCTAATCCTTAAACTAACCCTAAACCCTAAATCTAAACCCTAAAACCCTAAACACTAAAGCCTAAATAATAAACCCTAAACCCTAAACCCTAAACCTTAAACCTTAACCTTAAACCCTAAACCCTAACCCTAGCCCATAAACCATAATCCCCAATCATTTCACATTAGATTTCTCTCTTCAAGATGCGAAATTCATTTCATTAACCATTAATTCCTTTTTACTATGGGTGCTTTAGTTGGTTGATCATTGCAAATTGATCAGGTAATGAATACAAAATCTCATCCTTCAGTGGCTTGAATCCTTATTGAATTGGACATTAGCAAGAAACACCCAAAAGAAATTTGGTTGGGATCTGAGAATTATGGTTACATGCCAAGAATTGAATTTGAAAATTTCCCTATCTTTTGTTCTCACTGTAAAATCCATGGGTATCATAATTCTGAATGTTTCATTCTTCATCATGATCTAAAATAGAAAATCTCTATTAAGGAAACTTCTATTCCTAACCCTAGCATGACCATTGTTAAATATCAAAAAGCTACTTCAAAAAAAAGAATTTTTTGAAAGTTCTTAGTAAGGTTGTTTTACCTATTACCTCTTCCGTGCAATTGAAGGCTTCTAATGTGGACAATAATAGTTTTTCTAAACTTTTGGATGACAATTCTATATCCTCTGATTCGATCTTTGCATCCTTACTAGCTTTAAAATGAAGCTTTAATTAAAAATATTAATGTGGATATTAATGTTATGCATCATTCAAATTTTATGGAGAATATGGTTTTGGTTCCTCATGATAATCAAGTTGCAAAACCAAATTCTAATTTTCAAGTTCAGGATGATTTAAATTCTCAAAAAGATTTAGTTTTGTCTAATAATTGGGGTATTGAAGAGTAAGGACTAGGTGTTCACACTTTCCTTCTCAATAAATCTGTTTCTGCTCCTTCTCTTACTATACCCAATGCCCATTTTCCTTTAAGAATTTCTAATATCTTGGAAGAAGGAGAACTCACGTCTATACAGGAGACTTCTCCAAAATCTATGACTAATGTTGCTAAGTCCTTCTCAGATGATGATTATATGGGAAAAGAAAATGGTTTCCAAACTTATCATGCTAATAAGAGAAAGAATGTTAAACATTTCCCTCCCAAATTGTCAAAAAAATACTAGATTTGTTGTGACCTCCCTCTCCCCTCTTAATTAACCTTTTCTTAACCCCATTTTATTTCCTTGTGTTTAATTTTATTGTTTGAAATGTTAGAGGGATTAGTACTTTCTCTATTCATAATCATATTAGAAACCTTTGTAGAGTTTATATATTTCTTTACTTATTATTCTGGAGCCTTTTATTCATGCTAATAAAATTAACCATGTTGCTAGAATGATCAGTTTCAATAAATTTTTCCCTAATGTTAGTAATAAGATTTGATGTTTTTGGAATAATTTTGTTGATATTTTTATTCTTGATGATTTTCAATAGGTAGTCAATGTTCAAATATCTTAAGGTGATTATTGTATTTTGGGCTCTTTTGTTTATGCATCTTGTAATAGATCAGGTAGAAATCTTCTTTGGGATAATTTGAGGAATTTTGCTACATCTGTCGGGGATTACAACATTATTTTATTCTCTTCTGAACAAAGTGTTGGTTGCTCTCCTAATATTCATTCCATGGAAGAATTTTGCAATATGATCTTTGATTGTAATTTGATTGATATTGGTTTTAATGCTTCTAATTATACTTGGTAAAACTCTAGACTTTGGCAAAAGGTTAGATCAAATTCTTTTTAATACTCATTGGATTACTCAATGGCCTATTACTTATATAGATCATTTAAGCGTAACCTTATTTGATCATGCTCCTTTTGGTTTCTATTAAAGATACTTATAATATATTAAAGAATTTCTCTCCTTTCAGATTTTAGAACATGTGGATTCAGCATATTAATGTTGACATTACTTTTGGAGTGAGTTCTCAACCTCTTGTTCTTAGACCTTGGGATCTTCTAGACACTAAGACTTCCTTAGCCATAAGACACTTCTAGTGATTAGGTGAACACTTAACCTAAACCTAAAGACATAGAAGGGTTAATCATAGGATTAGACTATGCCTTAGGAATTAAGGAGACTCGCCTACTCTATAGCCTAAATCTGACTTGTGTTCACCTTCTCAAACCAAACCTCAAATTCAATTCAAATATAAAACTCCAAATTCAAATCTTAATCAAATGATTGAAGCCCTTGATTGAATCGAAATCCTTCATAAGACCCATGATTTATCTTATGGACTTAGCCTTAACCACATCCAAATCAATCCAAATTCAATTAATTTTCTCAAAGATCAATTCAACCCTTAAATCAATTTATCAAATTCAAACTCAAACTAAACTTCAAATCATGATCCAAACCTAAATCCAAATCAAATCAAATCTAAATCCAAACCTTTAAGCCAGTTTCTTGGACTTAGCCAAGTTCAAACCTAAAACCAATCAATCTTTCAATCATCATTTGACATTTTACATATAATCACAATCAAAACCATCAAGTAAATCATTCATATGAGAATTCAAAATCAAATGCAATTTTAGTCAAGTTTAAGTCTAAATTAAATCAAATCATGATTTGAATGTTAAGTTACTAATATGTACAAAAAGAAAATGTTAATAAGAAATAACAAATTTTAATTTAACATACAAAATCCATTTGAAATCTAAAATGAACTACAAAGAGAGAGAGAGAGAGAGAGAGAGAGAGAGAGAGATTAAACCAATTCTAAACATCAAACAAAATTTATTCAGAATTAAATCAAAATAAATACTACAAATAAATGTTATATATATAATACATTAACCAATAAATCAAAATAATTAATTTATCAAATTATGAATCCATATTATCAACAATTATTAATCATAATTAAAATTATCTTATTTGATACACAACTTATAAATTTTCATTCAATTATTTACTAAAGTTATTAAAATTTTGTAAAACTTTTAAAATCATTTATTTAAAAGCAATCAAGTTTCACCAAATTTTTTTTAAAAAAAGTGAAAAAGACAAAACTATTAAATGACCTACTCCTTGTTAATTTATGTGATCATGACAACATATAAAAAAATGCAACAACAAAAAAATGAAATAAAAAATGGGAACATGGGAGAAGTTGGGGCATGCAAGACAAAGTTGACATCTCTCTCTCTCTCTCTCTCTCTCTCTCTCTCTCTCTCTCTCTCGGCTAGCAAAAACACAACAAAGAGAAAAATAAAAATGAGGCCTTGTCTCTCATCTCCTTCGTGCAAGAGAAGCCAAAGCCCTCTCATTCCTACTTCACTTGAGAGAGCCTCTCCCATCCCATGGTCCTATAAAAAATAAAAAATAAAAAATATCTCTGAGTACCTCTCCTCCATTGGACGTAAAAGAGAACTCTCCTCACGCCCATCTCTTCCTCTCAACCAAAGCCTAGCCTAAGCAAAGATCCATGCCTCCCTCTTCCTCAGACCTCTTCCTTCACTTTCTCCAAAATTGAGACACACAGTAGCATGCAACAGGTAGCTGATTGAGACCTTTTTTATCCCAACTAGGCCCCATAAATCTGGCTACCTGTAGAAAGCACATGAGACATGCCATGAATTTTTTATTGATTGATCTATCCATGCCACTCGCATAACCTAGCTACAAGTGATCTATCCTTCTATTCCTCTATCCTCCTTCATAAAGACTGTGACTTTCTAGCTCCAAGCATTCTTCATTGCTTCTCCCATTGCATCGCTGGTCATAGAAGAACCCCTTCGAAAGTCTCCGATGGATGGTTCTCTGGATTTATCTTAAAGAAAGAATCCCTGACTAAAATTGTCAAGGCCAGTGATATGGTCCTCCATGAGCCCACTGTTGAGGTCTCCTTGGAGGAGATCAGATCAAAGAAGATACAGAAGATCATAGATGACATGATTACGCGGAAGGATCCGTGTCGCCTTCGCCCACGATTGGTATTCCTTTGAGAGAAATGAGCTGAATGACCATGGAATAGGTGCAAGTATTGATGAAGAACAGTATGCTAGGGGTTTAATTGCCATGAAAGCCATCCTCAATGATCTATACAGAAATTCCAAATCAAAGGCACTACTGGTAGCTCCTAGAGGGTTCTTTAATGATCCATAGTGGTATGGTTAGCTTCTAGAGGATTTTGATCCTAATATTCTCAATGCCCTAACACATCATATATATAATCTGAGTGTAGATTATTATTCTTGAAGGTACAAAGGATTACATTAGCTACGCTCTTAGGAGTGAAACTGATGCACAAGACCATCGACCTTTTAATCACTGTAATAATTAATCCAAAGCTTCAAAAGAAGGGAATCAAAATAGCTTTGTTCTTTGAAAGATGTTTAAGCATTGATGGATTTAGAGATATGATAGAGTAGCATCTGCAGATGAAGGTAATAGCTCATGATCATTTTGGTCAAACTATCAAAATTGCTACTTCTGGATGGATGGCTCGCATATTATAGCATGAGTTTGATCATCTAAATGAGATTATATATGTGGATATGATTGTTCTGAGAACATTTAGAAAAGTTAAGAATTTTTATTTTCCTCTTCCAGTAAGATACCAAAAGCCAGGTGTCTATGAACAAGTGAGGAGGAAGCGAACCATAGGAGCAAAGAAAAAGAATGCTAGCTAAAGTATTGATATGACCCAACAAGCACCTCAATAGCTCTTGGTCGGAATCCATTGGACATTAACTCCGGTGAGGTATAATTCTTAAATGCTTAGAAATCTTTAAGGATCTTATGTTTAATGTGCTTAATGCAAGCATCATTAGGATCCAACCTTTAGAGTATGTACACTTTACTTTTTAATCATTTTGGCGAGAGTTTAGAGACAAAAGTAAGACCATTCATTTTATGTGTTTGAAGTGAATAGTTTTGATTAGGTCAAATGGCATAGTGATTTGATTGCACCTATCAAGCCTTGATTAACTCATGGGCCATTTGATCTTTGATCGAATGATCACGATTAATCTAATATTTTATTTAGTTTAAATTCAATCGAATCTAAAAAAGAGTTAATCAATCTTTAGAATAAAAATAAGAGAGAAATAAAATGTGATAAAACAAAATCCAAAAAAATGTACAAATTAAATTATCATAAAATTTAAGTAAAACTTTGTATAAAAAAATTAACTAAACCAATAACATTATAAATATTATAATCAAATATAAAAATTTGTATGGATAGAATTTATTAATGTCTATTATAAAAATCAATTCAATCCTTAATTGTTATATGTTCATCCTAAAAGTCAAAAAGAAATTTAGTTATGAGACATATTCTTAATTATAATTAATTTAACTATTAATTTCAATTGACTAAGCTTTATTTGATTAGTTATTCATATAAAATATTGGAGGAAAATAATTAGGATATCTTTCTCATTTGGAGGATAATTAATCAATATTAAGTAAGAGAAATTGATTAATTAATTAATGATTTGATTAATCAAATTAAAATTGCAATCATATTTGATCTTCATTAATTAATTCATTGGTAGATCTTTAGGTGTTTAATAGCCTAAAGAGAGTTAATGAAATTATGATTTATCCATATGTGGGGAAAATAATAAATGTAATTACTTAAGTTTCTTAATCAAATTAATCAATAATTGTGAGCTAATTTCATTAAGTTCTTTCATTTCTTAGTATCATTACAAGTTATTTTCTAGGCATTTCATGTTGGCTCATAATTATTTAATTAATTACTTTAAGGTAACATAGGTAAGGGTTAATTAGTAGATTTAATGCATATTATAACCTAATTAATCCATAAAATCCACTAAATTAAATTTTATTAAACAAAATCAATTCACAAACATGGGAATGGGTTAGATTCAGCAAACTTTCTTTCATTTCATTAAATCAAATTGAAACATAAAAGTTAAAAGTGACCTAAGAAACTTTGGTTTCCTATTATGATTTTATTTGATATGATTGTCCTTATGAATTAATTTAATTGAATGAAATCATGTGTTTATGTTTAGTTATTCTTCTCCAATCATATTAAATGTTGTATGTCATTTGATTCATGCATTCATCTTTTGAAAAATTAACTAAATCAAATGGTTCCCTTTATGTTAAGCTTACATGTGTTGATCTAATTTAATATATGTGTTGCTATTATCACTATTATATCAAAGTTATTTTCAAAAGTTTATAAGTCAACTATTATATTTGGAGCGATAATAGTTATAAATATTTCTAAGCTTGCATGTGTCTATGGCTTAGAACATGTGATATGGAGTTCTCTTTGTTTAGTCTATATGAATTTACATAAAGTTTGAATGTTAACATGTGTATAGTCCTTTTGAAAAGGACACAACATTTGTTTGGATTTATTCGTATGTCTTTCTACATTAGAATTTAGATAGAACTTTAGCTCACATGTATAAATAATTCAATTGAAAGAAATACAACTTTTGCATGATTTTTCATTCTTGTAGTCACTTGAACATTCATGAGTATTCAAGAATAGTGGGTATATCTAGTCTAGACATTTTGGGGATGCAAGGCTTTAAGTAGTCCCAAGGAGGGTTTTACCTCACTCCATTGGTTTAACAATGGCGAAGTATCCGCTTAAAACTTTTTTACATTTCTATGTGCATTTAGCTAATGAATGAAAATTTCCTATTCAACTTTAGCTCACATGTATAAATAATTCAATTTAAAGAAATACAACTTTTGCATGATTTTCCATTCTTGTAGTCATTTGTACATTCTTGTGTATTCAAGAATAGTGAGTATATCTAATCTAGACAATCCAGGGACGTGAGGCTTTAAATAGCCCCAAGGAGTCTTTACCTAATTCCAATAGTTTAACAATGGCCAAGTATCCACTTAAAACTTTTACACACTTGTATGTGCATTTAGCTAATGAATGAAATCTCCTTTTCTACAAATATACTCATCTACATTCATCAACTAAGTGTGCTAAAACATATTGTATGTCTAGGTATATTTAGGATTAATATCATATGCATGTTACATGTGATGGAAATCAATGATTGAACAAATGTCATGTGATAGTAATTCAATTGAATTACTCTTAAGATTCTTTTCATATTAAATAAGATTATTTAAAGTAAGCCTAAACTTAGGATTAAGTTAAAATGTGTAATAAGCCATTCACTAAATAGAACTAAATCAAATTAACATGCTTTAGAAAGTGGCTTAAGGTAAGGATCAAAGAGGGAAATCCTCTTTTCTTCTCTTTATAACACTTAGTTGCTATGTAATCAAATGAAACAATACAAAACATAAATTAAAATTCTCAAATCAATTAAATAACTTTAACTGAAACTAACCCTTCATGTTAAATTAAATCTTTCTATACTTAGAGAACTACAACTCTAATGCCTAGTAAGACATACCACACAAGCCTTAACACACATATTAGAATTAAGTCACTACTTCTAGCTTCATGTTAGGGCAGTGTTTGGTATGGTGTATATTTCGGTTTGTGATGTATTATTGTAGACTGGATCTTAGGGTGTTTGCCTCATAGATTGGATGGTAGGCTGTGATTAGCCTAATCATGTTTTCTACATGGGATTATGCTTAAGGGGCCTCTTAAAAATAAATATAAATGCTCTCTTTGCAGGTTACTTAAGCCCCTAAGAATAATCCAAGTTAGGACAGGTGGGCTTGGTTAACCATATGCATGGTGCTAAGTCAAAATTATGATATAATTGCTTGGGATTGTATGTATGTTTAACTAACCTCTATTTTACATGTGTAGTTAGATTTACTTTTCTTATTCGTAATGTAATTTTGCAATTAGGAATGAGGATTAGTGCTATGGGGGATAAGGATGAGCAATGGCTATAAGGCTTTGTCCTGTGAGGCCATGTGATGCCTTTGAAGTGGAGCAAATCAAATCAAAGGAAATAAATGAAGACATGTAGAATGAAGACCCCCCATAGCATTCATTCATTATAAATTATAATTATTATTTTGTAATTTTGGGTTGTATAAGGGTAGAGCTCCACTACCCATCTTTTCTTTTCTAGTTGTACGACAGTATTTGACCGCATCAGTCTTTTATTTTTTCATGATAGTTATAAAAATTAGTTGATGATTTATTTAGGATTTGTACTAGAAATGGCATGCTTTCCATAGTTTCTTAAATAATTGATGTTTGAATGTGTGGCTTAGATGCGATTAGGTTCATTGGAAAAAATAAATTGTTTACCTAACTACAACTCATAAATAAAGTTTTAAATAATTCGTAACCTCGCATAAAGCTTAGGCATTAAATCAAGATAATTAAAATATTTAGTAACCCCTTAGCTGAATGTTGTATGTCTCACATCATGCATGCATATTGCTTCACGCTTGCTAAGAGAGGATTTCCATCCTTTCACGATAGGGGAAGGCTTGACCTTTGAGGGTCTCCTCTATGGAGGAAAACACCTCTTTCTCATTGATTTAGCCAATAATGTAACTTCATCATTCTTATAGGCATACAAAATGTCAAAATCTTTGTCAAAATAATGTGTTTAAAATAAAATAAATTTTGAAATATTTTCATTTGTAGATTAAGTTATTACTCACCACTCATGCTCTAGTCTCTTAGGGAGTGGGTTTAAGGACTTTTGTCTCTTTCTAAATTAATAATAGTCTAACTATCTTCCAAATGCATAATACTTTCTACATGGTTTTAAAATTGTAGGAGTAGTTAGTTGGTGGCCACTCTAGGTAGTTATAAGCCCAGCAATTAGTTGGTTTATTCTCTCTTGTGGAGGTAAACCTTATGCCCATTTTTGCTTAGACCTAGGTCATGCTTTGGCTTATGCCAAAGCTCCCTAGATATAGGGTCTGAGGTTGCTATTTCCTTAAAGCTGCTAGCATAAATCCTCACCTATTAGGCATTTTCACAACCTTGTGTTGTTTGATTATAACTCCTAGCTTTATAATAAAATGCCAACTTCAATAAAATTAATCTCTTCAACTTCAAACATATAAAGCCCAACTATAGGATAGATTGGATGCTCACTAAGCTTCCTAGTATCATGAGCATTTTGTACTCATTCCCTCTGGCTTCTATAATAAGTCTTCTCCTTGAATAATCACAATTGATTTTCCTATACAAATAATCCTTTGATAGTCTAGCCTTGAAATCTTTGGAGACCTTAATTTCAACTTTAATTGAGAGTCTTCCTAAGGAATTTCCATCTCTTAAGATGTAATTAACTATGGGGGCTTGATCCATAGGGAACTTAATGAACTCGGCTTAAAATAAACCCTACTTTACTTCTCCATGTAAAGTATGGGAAAGATCTCTGGTATATTCGAAGACCCCTCATGCCTTAGGAGTCCTTATTAGGTGATTAAGTTCAATAAAGGGTGATGATTTCTATCTTTTGAGATAGTGCATCATTCTTTAATACCATACATGATCACTTCAATAAGTACTCCCTAAGATCTGCTTGGTGTCCCACATCTAAAAAATAAACACCGTAATTAAATTTTTAATGGTGTGGCTAAAAATTGGAACGCTCTTATATATCCGGATAATTTGATTAGGGGGATGAATAGGCTTTGATTTAAACTGAAATGACTGAAATAAAATCTAGTTTGGTGGAATAAGTATTATTTTAAAAATCTTTTAGCTAATATCAAGGATATGGAAAATTTGGTTTGGGATCTTGACATTTCTGTTATGATGGAACCTTACAAGATTACGGACTTGAATGAGGTGAAGGATAAACTTGTTAATTTTCAAAATATGGAAGAAACTTATTGGCGTCAAAAAGTTGCTAGTAAACATATTGCGGATGGTGATAGGAATACTAGGTATTTATATGCTTTAGTTAATAAAATGGGAGCTCTAAATAATATTCAACAAATTAAAAATGATAATGAAGAATGGATTATGGAGAATAATGATATTAATGATTTGATTATTATTTATTTTAGAAATATGCTTAATAAGAGTTTCTCTTTTGAAGCTATTTCTAAATTATGCTAGAATCCTTCTATTATTAACAATGATGAAATTGCATTGTTTACTATTTTACCTAATGAAGATGAAAATTTTAAAGTTCTTAATAGCATAAACATAGATTTTATTGCGGGTCCAGAGGGTTTCACTACTCAATTTTTTCAAAAATGTTGGTTTATTATTAAAAATGATTTGATTGATGTTATGGTTGATTTCTTTATTGGTAATCCTTTTCCTAGATATTTTTCTAACAATTATATTATTCTCATACCTAAGATAGATAATCCAGACTAATGGAGTGAGTTTAGACCTATTAGAATTTGCACCTTCTTCAATAAGCTAATTTCCAAAATTATTGCCAATAGGCTTAGATCTTTTCTTCATAAGATTATCTCTCTCAACCAAACTAGTTTTGTTAGAGGTAGATCTATTTCTTATAATATTTTACTTTCCCAAGAATTAATTCATGATTTAGATGTTAAGACTAGAGGTGGAAACATTATTTTCAATTTAGTTATTAACAAAGATTTTGATGATATCTCTTGGGATTTCCTTTTTCATGTTCTGAATTTATTTGGGCTTTTTAATAAATTTATTTTTTCTATTAAAAATTGTATTAATAATGACTAGTTGGAGAAACTGAAGAATGCCTGATCCTATCTACTGCTTATGGAACTATGTCTATATAGTAGAAACGATTCTTGTTATCTAGGGTTTTTGACGATCAAAGAATGTTGAAATTTATATGAATCAAATACCAACCTAACCTCTAAAAACTAAACTTAAACCCTAAACCCTAAATCCTAAACTCTAAAAACCCTAAATAATAAACCTTAAACCCTAAAACCCTAAACACTAAATACTCAACCCTAAACCCTAAGACCCTAAACCTTAAACCCTTTTCCCTAAACCCTAAACTTTGTTATAAAAAAACTTTATACCCTAAACTAAAACTTAAAGCTTAAACCTAAAGCTAAACCCTAATCTCTAAATACTAAAAACCGTAAACCCTAAACATTAAACACTAAACCCTAAACCCTAAACCCTAAACCCTAAAACCCTAAACCATAAATCCTAAACCATAAACCCTAAAACTGAAACCTAAATAAAAAAATAAAATAAAAACCTAAGCTAATACCTAAACCTAAATATCAACCTAAAGTTAAAAATAAAATAAAATAGAAAATAAAAACTAAAATAAAATAAAATAAATAAAAACATAAACTAAACTAAAAAAATAAAACAAACCTTAAAATGAAAAACCTAAATAAAATAAAAACTAAACCTAAAATAAAAAAATTAAACCTAATATAAAATAAATTGAAAACTAAATAAAAACTTAAACCTTAAAAATAACCTAAAAGTTAATAAAAAATAACAACTAAAACCAAAACTATGAAAAAACAAAACCTAAAATAAAAATAAAATAAACAAAATAAAATAAACTGAAACCTAAACTAAAATAAACAAAACTAAAATAAATAAAACCTAAACCTAAATTAAACTAAACCTAAACTAAATAAAATAAAATAAGCTAAAAATAAACCTAAGCATAAACTAAAACATAAAACCTAAAATAATAACCTACAACCTAAACCTAAAAAAATAAAATAAAAACCTAAACCTAAACCTAATAATAAAACATAAAACCTAAACCTAAAAAGTAAAAGAAAAACTAAACTAAAAAAATAGACATAAACCTAAACCTAAAAAATAAACTAAGAGAAAAAAAACCCTAAACTAAAATAAATAATCCTAAATTAAATAAACTTAATTAAATAAAAATAAATTAACCTAAATAAAAGAAAATAAAAATAAATAAAAAATAATCTAAATATACCTAAACCTACTAGTTTACTAAATTTCATTTTTTTAAAAAAAACCCTAAACCTTAAACCTTTAACCCTAAACCCTAAAAACCCTAATCCCTAAATCCTAAACCCTAAACCCTGAACTTTAAACCCTAAACCCCTCAGCCTACAACCCTAAACTCTAAAACACTAAATCTTAAACCCTAAACTCTCCTCCCCCCCCTTACAACCCTAAACCCTAAACCCTAAACCCTAAACCGTAAACTTGAAACCCTAAACCCAACCC
Organism: Cymbidium sinense; assembly: GCA_021442155.1. Lineage (NCBI taxonomy): Eukaryota > Viridiplantae > Streptophyta > Magnoliopsida > Asparagales > Orchidaceae > Cymbidium > Cymbidium sinense. The sequence continues at coordinate 85,822,209 of CM038216.1, forward strand.
CTAAACCTTAAACACTAAACACTAAACCCTAAACCCTAAACCCTAAACCCTAAAACCCTAAACCGTAAACCCTAAGCCCTAAAAACCCTAAACCCTAAACCCTAAATCCTGAACCCTAAACCCTAAACCTTAAACCCTAAACCCTAACCCTAAACCCTAAACCCTAAACCCTAAAAGCATAAACCCCTAAGGCCCTAAACCCTAAACCCTAAACCATAAACCATAAACCATAAACCATAACCTTAAACCCAAAACCCTAAACCCCAAACCCTAAACCTAAACCTAAAGTAACTAAATAAATTAAAAAATAAACCTTAACCATAAAACCAAATAAACATAAATCTAAACCTAAACCCTAAGAATGGTCAGAACCTTGATGGCAGGAACATCACCATCAATGACGCTAAGTCTAAATATGGCGATGGAGGCGAAGGGAGAGGTGACGGTTATCATAGTGGTGGTGGGGGATCTGGAGGTGTTGGTGGATATGGAGGTGGTCATCGAGCAGGGATGGAGATGGGAGAGCAATGGAGGGATAACAGGACCTGAGGGAGAGCTCGGGCATATGATGGTGGATGCCACAATAAAAGAGGCTGGGGTGGTTTTGATGTGAACTAGAGAAATCGAGGAATGGTTGATCTGATCTATTGCTTATGGAATTGTGTCTTTATAGTAGAGACAATTCTAGTTATCTAGAGTTTTTGATTTGCTCTATGCGTGCTCATTTTTTATCTATGTTGTTGCTTGTGTCTTAGAAAACTTGGTGCATTACTTGGTAGATGAAATTGAAAATATGAAATATCGAATATGAATTTGTTCTTTGCTAAAAAATAGCCCAAAACCATAAACACTAAATTAAAACATGAACCATAAACCTAAACCCTAAACCCTAAACCCTTAACCCTAAAAACCCTAAACCTTAAACTCTAAACCCTAAACCCTAAACCTTAAACCCTAAAATCCTAAACTTTAAACCCTAAACCCTAGAAACCTAAACCTTAAACCCTAAATCCTAAACCTAAACATAAATAAACTAAATTAAACTAAATAAACCTAAAATAAACTTAAATAAACCTAAATAAATAAACTAAACCTAAATAAAATAAACCTAAACTAAAAATAAAATAAAAACTAAATGAAAAAAAATAAAACTAAACCCCTAAACCCCCCCTCCCTTGTGGCGCTCTAGCGATTTCATTTTCCCCTTCGTCAATGCATCCCCTTCTCAAATTATTTGTGGATCCTTCATCTTTCCATTTCTTTATTTTTTCAATATCCCGCCGCTGATGTGTCTCTTCTGATTATGGATGTGGTGACCTCGAACAATGGCTTATTTCTCCCATTTTGGATGATCTGGCTAGCACATCTGATTTTCTGGGGATCCCTAAACCTAATGTCATTCTTACTATTAAATCCTTTAGGGATGCACTTTATGGTAAGAGCTCTACCTCTTTTGGCTTGATAAATCTTATTTTGACTTCTTTTCGAGGTATGCCTATGATCATGTGTTAAGATCTTGATGTCAAAAAGCTTGCAAAACCTTCCAAATTAACTTTGATTGGAAAATTTTCTTTATGCAAGCCAAATTTGGATAAGATCTGATCTTTTTTCCATAACCTTAAACTTTCAGGTGCTTTCACTATTGGCTTGATCGATCCAAGACATATTCTGATTCAACTTACGAATGATTTAGATAATTCAAGGGTTATCTCACATCGATCTTATTTTTTTCTTTAATTGTCAAATGCATTTGTTGAAGTGGTTTCCCATTTTTTATATAAAGGAGGAATCACCTACTATTCCTGTGTGGTTAGCTATTCCAAATAGGTGAATCCACTATGTTACCCACTAGGTTTTATTTGCTATCGGGGCTCTTTTCAGTCAGCCGCTCCAAATTGATCAGGCGACCGCTATGAGATATCGTCCCTCTATTGCTCATATGTCGGTTGAACTTGACATATCTAAAAAACATCCTAAGGATTTCTGGATCAAATCTAAAAAGCTTGGTTATTTACAAAAGGTCGAATTTAAAAATTTTCCAATTTTCTGTTCCCATTGCAAGATACATAGTCATGATAATTCAGAGTGTTTTGTTATTCTCCTACATCTTAAAAAGAAAATTTTGAATGATCCTAACTCTAAATTAGCTACTAATAAAGTTAGTAAAGCTATTTTTGTGCCTAAAATTAACTAAAATGTTGATATTAGGTCGGATTCTTTGGAATATTTTGATATTCCTAAAATTGTTATTTCTGCTTCTCATTCCAACCATAACAAAGATATTAATAATGTTAAAAAAGATGATTTGTCCAACAGCCTTTCTTTACATGAGAATATTCCTATTATGGCTAATTCTGTATTCAAGGAGACTGATAAAAATGATGATTCATTCTCTAATGAGTATATTCATGCTTCTTTGCCATCATTAATTGATGAGAATGAGGTTTTAAATGATAACTTGAATGTGGCTAAAATTCTTGAGCAAAACACTGATTCTGACATTGGTAATTATGCTTTGAATGGTATAATTTCTTCTCCTTCCCCTAATTCCAAGATTGATCTTCATTCTAATCCCACTTTTCAACAAAATGCTAATTTTGAAGAGGGGGAAGTTGTGATTAGAGATGTTCTTACTGATCATTATCCTATTAATATATTCCTAATCAATCTTATTCTGATGGTGACACTTTGGATAAAAACAAAAATATATGAACTGCCTTTAAAAAGGAAACTAAGAACTCTAAGATGGAACCTCCTAATCTTGCCAGATCTACTAGATTTGGATCCTCTTCACATAAATAACATATTGTTTCAATTTTGGCTTAGAGAGATTTGATTTTTTTCTCTCTCTCCATTTATTATTATCATTTAATTTCCTTTTACAATTTTTTTATGTTTAATTCTCTTATTTGGAATGTTAGAGGGATTGGTACCCTCACTACTCATAATCGTATTAGAAATCTCTATAGAATTTATAATATTTCTTTACTTATTGTTATTGAACTTCTTATACATGCTGATAAAATCAATCATGTTGCTAGAATGCTTGGTTTTAGTAATTTTTTCTTTAACATCAGTAATAAATTTGGTGCTTTTAGAATAGCTTCTTAAATGTTTTAATTTTAGATGATCTTCAACATGTTGTCAATGCTCAAATTTCTTTTGGTGATTCTAGTTTGCTTGGCTCTTTTGTTTATGCTTCTTGTAATAGAGCTTGTCAAAATGTTCTTTGGGAGAATTTTAGAAGTTGTGATCTTTCTATTAACAAACCTTGGTTGGTTGGGGGTGATTTCAACACTATTCTATATTCACCTGAAAGAAGGGGTGGTTGCTCTCCTAAAATTCATTCTATGGAAGAATTTTCAAATATGATTCTTGTTTACAATCTTATTTACATTAGTTTTAAAAGCTATAATTATACTTGGCAAAACTCTAAGCTCTAACAACATCTTGATAGAATTCTTTTTTACTATCATTAGATTAATCAATGACCTCTTACCTCTATTGACCATTTGAGTAGAACTTTATCTAATCATGCTACTCTTTTTATTTCTGTTAAAGATAACTCTAAAAGATTAAACACCTCGCCCACTTTCAGATTTCAAAATATGTGGATTAAGCATTTAGATTTTTTTAAATTCGTGGCCATTAATTGGATTGCCCCTTTACACCTTGATAATTCAATTAGGGGTATGCATAGATTATGGTTTAATCTTAAAAGGCTCAAACAAAATCTAGTTTGGTGGAACAAACATTGCTTTAAAAATCTTTTGCTAATATAAAAAACATGGAACTTTTGGTTTGTGATATTGAAAATGTTAATTTGACTGATTCTTCTAAGCTTAAGGATTTGAATGAAGCAAAAGATAATCTTATTAATTATCTGAATATGAAAGAGACCTATTGGCAGCAAAAAAGCTGCTAGTAAACATATTTTTGATGGGGATAGGAATACTTGGTATTTTCATGATTTATTTAATAAAAAAGTGCTTTAAATTCTATCCAAAAAATTAAAAGTGAGAATGGAGATTAGATCACTGATATTAATGTTATTAAATATTTTGTTATTAACCACTTTAGAATTGTGCTTAACAAAAGCCACTCTTATGAATCTATTTCTAATTCACTTTTGATCCCCTCTATTATTACCAATAATGATAATCATTGGCTTACTAGGTTGCCTACTAAAGATGAGATTGGTAAATTTCTTAATAGCATGAACATTGATTCCATTGCTAGTCTGAAGGGTTATACAAATCATTTTGTTTCAAAATTGTTGGTCTACTATTAAGAATGACTTAGTTGATGCTATTTTTGAATTCTATATTGCTAATCCTCTCCCTAAATATTTTTCAAGCACTTTCATTGTTCTCATACCTAGAAAAGATAATACGGATTCTTGGTGTGATTTCAAACCTATTAGTCTTTGCACTTTCATTAATAAATTGATTTCTAAAATTTTTTGCTAATAGACTAAGTCCTGTGCTTCAAAAAATTATCTCTCTCAACCAAACTGGTTTCGTTAGAGGAAGATCTATATTTGATAACATTCTTCTTGCTCAAGAGCTAATTCATGATTTGGATGTTCCAACTATAGGTGGTAACATCCTTTTAAAATTAGATATTTCTAAAGCCTTTGATAATATCACTTGGGATTTCCTTTTAAATATCCTGCATTTATTTGGTTTCTCTGATAATTTCATTAACCTTATTAAAAAATATATTAATAATGCCTTGTTTTTTTCCTTCTTAATGGTGAAGCTTTAAGCTTTTTTCCTTCTTCTCATGGTTTGAGGCAAGGAGATCCTTTGTCCTGTTCTTTGTTTATTATTGCTGTGGAATACCTTTCTATGAGTTTAAATGATTTATTTAATATTAATCCTAACATGTACTTTAGAACTCTTGGTGGTATCCATGTTTCTCATCTTAACTTTGCTAATGATTTCATTATCTTTTCTAATGCTTCCTTTCATCATATCAAATAACTTAAAATTTTTTTAAATAATTTTGGTAGAGAAAGTGGTCTTTCCATTAATGAAAGCTAGAGCTGATTTATTACCTCCTCTAAAATTTCTAATAACAAAATCAATCATATCTTGAGAATCACTAACTTTAAACACCAACAACTCCCTATTAATAAAGGATCCTCTTGGGTGCTCCACTTTCTAAAGGTCAAAAAGGATCCCATCTTTTTGATGAGCTTATCAAAACAAATTTTAATAAAATTTCAGTGTGGAAATTTCACTTACTCTCTTTTGGTGGCAGGCTTACTTTTCTTAAGAGTACTCTTAATTTGATGCCTTTATACCTTATCCAAACCATTATTCCTACTAATTCTATCTTAAATAGAATTGATCATTTCTTTAATAAATTTTTCTGGGGCTCTAATAATTTGGTTAAAATGATGCAATGGACTTCTTGGCATAAATGTTGTGGTCTTCTAGGTGAAGGTGGGCTTGGTTGCAAACCTATTTGTGAAGCTATTACTACCTTCTCACATAAACTCTAGTAGAATTTTAGAAAAAAAAGATAACCTCTGGGCTAATTTTATGACAGCTAAATACTTCCAGGGTTGCACCCTCCAATCTGTACTTATAAAGTGGGTGACTCCACGATTTGGAAAAGGCTTTTCTCCATTAAATGGGAGGCTGAATCCTTGATATCTTGGGGTATAAATGCGGGATCTTCTTTCTCTTGGCAAGGTAATTGGATTGGTTATGGTTTTATTGATTCTTTTTTATCTACCCATTCTACTATTGTTACTAAAGTTAACTCTTTTTGGCTTAATAATAAGTGGAATTATAGTAAACTTAGCGAATTTATTCCTATCTCTCTTTTATATAAATTTGCTGATATTCCTATCCTTTCCAACAAGCTTGATAAAATTCTTTTTAAGCTATCTAATAATGGTGATTTTATTCTTAAAGAGGCTTGGAATTATATTAGAGATGCTCATATTTCATCTAATGTATTTATTATACTTTGGAATAATGTCATCCCGATCTCTTATTCTGTCCTTACTTGGAGAATTCTAAAAAACTTCATTCTTGTTGATTCCTTGCTCTAGGATAAATGTTTTCATTTGCATTCCAAATGTAATTGTTGATTTCATATTGAAAATGTTAATCATGTTTTGTCAATGATGCTATTGCCTCCAAATTATGATTTTGGTATGATGATCTTTCAAATACTAACCATTTCCATGGTTTTCTTTCTTTATATCAATTTATTGAAGCTTGTTTGCAAAAAACTATGAAAGGTCATATCAAAGTTTTAATTGCCATTACCATTATTAGATTCATATGGATGGGTAGAAATGATTCTAAATGTTGTGGTATTCCTATGAATAATAAAAGTTATTGCTAGAACCAAAGAAAAAATTCATGCTTTATTTAATGCTAATTTAATTAGTAACACTCATTATAGAGGTTACAAATTTGTGGCCAAAAAATTAGTTCTTTACCTGTGTGAGATCACCATCTATAAAGAAGATAGGATTATATATTGAATAAAACCTCATAATAATATTATTAAAAATAATACAGATGGCTCTGTCTCTTAGAATACATTTGGTTGTGGTGGTATTTTTACCTGCTTTAAAGGTAATGTCATTTGTACTTTTGCTTATCCTCCTAAAGCTTGTTCTATTATCTATGCTAAATTAATGGTTGTAAACAAAGCTATTGGCATTTATTTGCAAAAAGTTTTTATCAATATTTGGATTGAAGTTGATGCTCTCTTACTCATTGACATGCTGACTTCCACTAAGATGGGGAATGCAGATTTATTCTACCTTCTCAATCATACTAGAACACTCCTCTCTCAAGTTTGCTTTAAAATTTCTCACATTTGGCATGAAAGAATTGTCCGTGCAGATTATTTGGCTAATCTAAGTTCTAAATTAAATGATCTCACTCTTTATGAACATCATAATTTACCTAGAAAATTGAGAGGCTTAGTTAATCTAGATAACACTTGATTACCTTATCTTAAAAATTAACTTTGCTTTGTGTATTTTAGGTTCTCTATGATTTTCTCTGTGTGCATTTTTATTTTGCTGCATTTTTTTGGTTGTTTCACTCTCTTGTATGGTTTGTGCTGTAATACTTAGGAGATCTCTTTGAGGTGGTGGCTGGCTGTTCAGCCTCTTTTGTTGGACAGGTGTTCTCTTTGGCTGACTATTTTATTTAGGGATCTAAATGTCAACAATTTCTTCATGTGCTGCCATGATCTTGTGGTGGCCTCCTTCTGGGTTATGCCTGTATGCTTTTGGATTTTCCCCTTTCTTAATTGGTCCTAGTTTTTCCTATGGTTTCGGCTGGCTATTTATTTACTTAAGGAGGTTTTTCTGCTGCTATTTTTGGTCCTGGTGGGTTCTGCTATTTGCTACTACCCTTTACATGGCTATCTTGGGTGGTTATTATTTGATGGCTGTTGTTAATCTTTTTACCCTTGCATTTTGCTAGGCCTTTTGGTAGTTTTGGTTGGTTGTTTGTGGTTGGGTGGTCCTCCTAGGCTGTGGCTTTTTGTTTGGTTGGGTGATGACCATTTCTTTCTTAGTAGTTTTAGGTGGCTTCCTGTTGATTGTCACTATGCCTGTCTTTCTCTATGTTAGGATTGCCTCCCTTTTGGACTGGCTATTTCCTTATCGAAGTTGGCTCCTCTATAGCTTTGTTAATTGGATGGATGGTCTTATGGGCTGGCTGGTTTGGTTGGTTGTGTTGGTTGGTCTGGTTGATTTTCCTTTTTTTCTTTTAGATCTATTATTAGCTGTTAGGGTTGACCTTTTGGTGGCTTTTCTTTATTCTAGTTTTGGCTTTGTAGTGGCTGGGTGCTGCTATTTTCTGATGGAGCTATTGGGATTGCCTTTTTATTTCTGATGGAGTTATTGGGATTGCCTTTTTATTTCTTGCTTCTACTGTATCGATTGGATTTGTGGCTACTATTAGTGTTGGCCTTGACATCTAATCTGGTTTGGAATTGCTAGTTTCTTGGTACTAGTTGTAGGTTGTTATTTTGGTTTTGGGCAGTTGCTTATGTTTGTCTGTGACTCTAGTGGGTTTGGTTCTTATTCATGGTTGCTTTATTTTTTAAGTGATATCTTGGCAGCTGCTCTTTCATTTCTACTATGGTGGTTTTGTTGTTGCTACTTCCTTCCGGGCTTGGTGGACTTTAGTCGACTGGGTGTTTTGTCAGCCAACTTTTTATGTTGATTGGGCTACAGGTACAAGAGAATTATTGACTTTCACTCTTTAGAAGATTGCCTCCATCGAGGTAAGTGGGCTATGATGGCTGGGATGATTTCTCAATTATTTTTTGGCTAGTAGCAGCATATGTGACTATAACCCTTCTTTTGAAGTTTGGATGCTCACATTTGTGGTTGCCCCTGAAGATGCAGGTGATTGAGCCTGAGCCTTATTAGAAATTTTCTTTTATATTGCTCTTTATGATGTGCTAAAGCTTGATTTTCTCTAGCTGTGCTAATTACAATTTCTAGTTGCTTGCAAGATTCTTTTAGAGGTTCTCTACAAATTTTAAAACCTGGATGTGGATTGTGCAACTCTCAAAAGACTTCTATCCCTAGTAGTGGGCTTTGGCTGATCGACTAAACCCTCAAAATCCTAAACCTTAAAGCCTAAGCACTAAAACCTAAACCTTAAACCCTAAACCCTAACCCTAAACCCTATACCCTAAACCCTAAACCCTAAACCCTAAACCTTAAACCAAAAACCCTAAACTTATTTTCACTTTTTGGCCTGAGCTGGGTTATGTTTTTGACCTCTTACTTCTGGGTTGGCTTGGTGGTTCTTGTCTTTCTAGCTTGGGTTGGCTTGGTTTTCTCAACCTGGTGACTGTTGTCTTCTTTGCTTTATTACTCTGGTTGCTGGTGGATGAGATGGTTTCTACTCTAGTATTATTCTATTTTTTTCACTGGTTGGTTTGTTGGCTCTCCTCTTAACTCAAATTACTTTTTGCTCATTTTTTATGGTTGAATGGGTGGCCTTCCTAGTGGGAACTATTGTTGCTTGTTGCCTTTCTGGGCCATCTTTTGGAGAGTTTCATGGCTACTTTTTTAGGGGTTTCCTCTGAGTTCCTTGTTCTTTGTTGCTAGATCCTTCATTTTCCTTGGTTTTGTGTTTGGTTTTTCTCCTACGATTAGCATCTGCTGGGTGCATTTTTTTCAGCAAGTTTTATGTTATCATTATGCTTCCTATTGGGTTAGTCTTTATTGCTGGGGAAGTTTGTTTTATTGGTTGGTCCTGGCTAGCTACTGTTATTGCCTTTCTATGGTGGTTGTGCTTCTTTTGGACCTCTATTGTGTGGTGCTTTGTTGGTTTTTGACTTTTCCTTAGCTGCTAGGGATGCATCCTTTGTTGGTTACTTATGATGGGTTATTCTCTGGTGGTTGCCTTATGGATGTTTTGCTTAGCTAGTTTGGTCGGAGGACTTTTAGTTTTCCTTGGAATCTTGGTTGGTTGATTTTTTTTTCCTCTTTGGTCTTTTCCTTCTTCTTGGAAAATTTGCTGGTTCATTTTGCTATGCTGGCCGAACATTTTTTTTATAATTTTGGATTGTACTTTTTCATTTATGGTGGTTGGTGGTTGCCTTTGGCCCCTTTTTGTGTGGCTATTTTTTCTTCTAGTGATTTTCACTGAGTGCATCTTATGTTTCCTTCAGTTGATGGTTTCATTTCTGACTTGTTTAGTCATTTATGGTTGTTCACCCTGGTTTTGCTTGGTGATTGCTACTTGTTGGGACTTTTTCTTGAGGGCTCTTATCTTGGTTTTGTTGGTTGTTTCTCAGCTAATTAACATGGGTCTGTTGCTTGCTGATGGCTTGTTCTTATTTTCCCTAGTTTGGAGCTTGGATGAGTATTTGCTTAATGGTTGTTGTTGGTGTTCTAACTTTATTTTAGTCTCTCTCTCTCAATTATTATTATTAGTATATTGTGGTTTTCATTTTGTGGTTTGGCTGCTAGCTGGTTGCTGGCCGGTTGCTCTTTATTTAATGGTGTAGGATCTAGAACTCTACGGACTGCTGGCCTTGGTGGTTTTCTTATATCAGGTATGCTGGCTATGATGGATTTGATGTTACTCACCTCTTCTCTCTAGTTGGAAGCATTACATATGATTGTAACCCTTCATTATGAAGTTTGGATGCTCAAATGTATTGTTGCCCCTTGGGATGATCCTAATTGAGCCTGAGCCTTCTCATTCTCAGCTCTCTCCTTTTCCTCTCTTTGTCCTTATCCTTTTTAGCTATGACTTTTGTCATTGTAGTGTTTTGTAAATTTCTTTTACAGGTTGGAACTTTACAGAGGGAATGGTCGTTACTCAGTTAACCTAAGTGTTGTTGCTATGGATCTTGCTTATCTTACTTTCTCGAATGAATCATGAATTGCTGCTGACTCATCCTTTTACTATTTTTAGGATTTGTTTTAGTCTTACTCTGTGTCTTTTTCTCTTATGCTTTTTAGCTGTTGTATTTACTTTTTTTATTTTCTTTTCTATTTCTAATGTACTCAGATGGGGTTTAGCTTTTTTGGGTTTCTTGTATTTGTGAGAGTAGAGAATTTTAGAGCTTTCCCAAGGACATTGTATCTTTTCCTTTTATGGTAATAAAATTCAACATTCCCCAAAACTAAACTAAACCCTAAACCCTAAATGACCATAAACCTAAACCAAAACCTAAACCCTAAACAAACCTAAACCTAAACTCTAAACCCTAAATAACAAACCCTAAAACCTAAACCCAAAACCCTAAACCCTAAAACCTAAACCCTAAAACTAAATCTAAACCACAAACCACTTAAACCTAAACCAACCCTAAACTCTAAACCTAAAACATAAACCAAACCTTAAACCCTAAACCCTAAACCCTAAACCCTAAACCCTAAACCCTAAACCTAAACCTAAAGTAACTAAATAAATTACAAAATAATCCTAAACCCTAAAACCTAATAAACATAAACCCAAACCTATACCCTAAGAATGGGCAAAACCTTGATGGCAAGAACATCACTATCAACCAGGCTTAGTCTAGATCTAGTGATGGAAGAGAAGGCGGAGGAGGCTATTATCATAGTGGTGGTGTAGGATCTAGAGGTACTATTAGATATGGAGGTGGTGGTCAGAGCAATGGTGGTTATGGAAGTGGGAGGAGTGATAGAGGTTATAATCGTGGTGGTGGCAGAGGGAGAGATTAGGGATATAATGGTGGATCCTGCTACTCGAGAGGCTAGGGTGGTTCTGATGAGAACTGAAGAAACTGAAGAACAGCTAATCCAATCTACTGCTTATTGAATTGTGTCTTTACAGTAAAGATGATTCTAGTTATCTAGGATTTTTGATTTGCTCTATACTTGCTCATTTTTTATCAATGTTGTTTCTTATGTCTCAGAAAACTTGGTGTGTGTGGTGTTTATTTTTGAGATTTGGGACACCAAATAGATCTTAGGGGGTACTTACTAAAATGATCAGGTATGACATTAAGGAAAGATGCATTATCTTGAAAGATATAAATTATCACCCTATAATGGACCTAATCACCTAATAAGGACTCCTAAGGTATGATGGGTCTTTAAATGTACCAGAGACCTTTCCCCTACTTTACATGAAAAAGTAAAGTAGTGTTTATATTAAGTAGGGTTCATTAAGTTCCCTATGGAGGAAAGCCTCCATAGTTAATAACATCCTAAGGGATGTGAATCCTTTAAGAATACTCTCAATTAAAGTAGCAATTAAAATCTCTAAAGATTTTAAGGCTGGACTATCAGAGGATTAGTTGTATTGAAAAATCAAGTGGGAAAACTCATGGAGAAGACTTATTATCGAAGCCAAAGGAAATAAGTAAGGAATTCTCTTGATACTAGGAAACCTAGTGAGCATTTCAACCTATTCTATAGTTGGGCTTTATAATTTTGAAATTGAAGAGAAGATCAATTTTGTTAAAGTTGACATTTCATTAGAAAGCTAGGACTTGTAATCCAATAATACAAGATTATGGAGATGCCTAAGAGGTGAGGATTTATGCTTGTAGCCAAAAGAAATAGCCACCTCGGAACCTAAATCTAGTGAGCTTTAGCATAAGCCAAAGTGCGACATAAATCTAAGCCCTAAATCAAAGTGAAAATGGGCATATGGTTTAACTCTGTAAGAGAGGATAAACTGCCTGACTGTTGGACTTACGACCGTCTAGAGTGGCAGCCAACTAACACCTCCTACGCTTTAAATTCATGCAGTTTGATCATATGATTTGTAAGATTAGTTAGGTTGTTGTTTAATTAGAAAGAAACTAAAGTCCTTAAATCCACTCCCTAAGAGACTAGACCATGAGTGGTATGAGCATATGACTTAGTCTAGTGCAAAATCTTTTCAAATTTTATTTATTTTGACACTTCATTTTGATAAAGGCTTTGGGTTTTTGATGCCTACATGCATGATGAAATAAGGTTGATGGCTAAATCATTAAGAAAGTGATTTTTTCCAACACAAAGGATGCCCTCACGAGTCAAGCATTCCTCTATTGTGCAAGGATGGAAATCCCTTATTTTTGAGAGAAAAATAATATGATGTGCATGTTGTTGGGCATTCAACATTCAGCTAAATGGTTGCTAAATCTTTTAATTATCTTGATTTATGTCCTAGGCTTTATGTAAGGTTATGAATTTTTTAAAACTTTAGTTATGAGCTGTAGTTTGGTATAAAAGTTAATTTTTTTCTAAGAGCCTAATCGCATTCAAGGCCACACATTCAAACATCAAACATATAAAGAAACTAAGAAAATCATGCCATCCTAATTGTGCACTTTAAACACAACATTAAACAATTTTTTTGCTAAAACACAAGAATAACAGGGCAGTGTCATAAGATGTTGTCGTACAGCCCAAAAAGAAAAATGGTTAGCCGAGCTCTACCCTTATACAACCAACACATAGAAGAAAAATTTTCAATTTACAAATGATAAATATTATGGGGGGTCTTCAAGTCTTCGTGTATTCATGTATCTTCCTCCTTCTTTGATTTAGTTTGCCACTTCAAAGGAATCACATGGCCTCCCAGGACAAAGCCTTCTATCCAATGCTCATCCTTATCCCCTCATAGAACTAATCCTAATTTCTAATGCAAAAGTACATTAAAAATAAGAAAAGTAAATCTAACTACACCTGCAAGATAAGTGTTAGCTAAACACACATACAACCTAAGTAGTTATATTTATAATTTGTACTTAGCACCCTACACATGAGTAACCAAGCCCATCAGTCCTAACTTGGATTATGCTTAAGGGCTTAAGCAACATGCAAAAAGAGCATTTATATTTATTTTTAAGTGGCCCCCTAAAAATAATCTCTTACAAATAATATGATTAGGCTAATCACAGCCTACCATCTAGCCTACGAAACATACACTCTAACATCCAATCTAAAATAATACGTCATAAAAAAAAGCATACATCACACCATGCATCATCTAAACATAAGCAAGAAGTTGTGACTTAATCTAATGTGTGTGTATTAAGGCTTGTGTGGCATGTCCTAACTAGGCTTTAGAGTTAAGATTATCCAAGTGTAGAAAGATTCAACTTAAAGGGTGATTTCAGTTCAAGTGCTTTAATTGATTTGCAAGTTTTAATTTATGTTTTCTTTTGTCACATATGACTTACACTTAGCAACTATGTGTTGTAATGAGAAGAAAAGATGTTGGCCTTTTTCATCCCTACCTTAAACTACTTTCTAAAGCATGTTAATTTGATGTAGTTCTCTTTAATGAATGGCTTATTACACATTTTAGATTAATCCTAAGTTTAGGTTCTCTTTAAATAACTCTATTCAATGTGAAAGGCTTCTTAGGATTAATCTAATTGAAACACTATCACATGACACATGCTAAATCATTCCTTTCCATCACATGTAACATACATATGATTAAGTCTTAAGTATACCTACACATATAATATGTTTTAGAACACTTGAATGATGGATGTGAGCATGTACATTTGAAGCTTTATATTTCCCCTCTGACTGAATTATTTTATCATATTAATTTAAGGCTCTATCTAAATTCTTATGCAAAAATACATATAGATGAAATTAAATAGGTACATGTTATTGTCAGTCAAGGAAGTGAGGTAATCAAATGACCACTTTGGGTCTAGCTAAAGCCTCATATTTTTAGGATATCCAGACTATATACTATTACATTCAAACCATATATAAATTTACATCCATGAACATAAGAAAGAGAGCTCCAAATCAAATGATCAATTAATTCATTCACTTGAACAACTGCAAATGCTTGTATTTTTAATAAAAAGGATGGATTACCATTCTCTAATTAAATGCACACATGTATGTATAAAAGACATAAGCAAGTATGAGCCTTTATTAAACTTGGGAAGTGAGGTAATCAAATGACCTCCTTAGGGCTAGCTAAAGCCCCGTATTCCTGGGATGTCTAGACTATATATCACTTTTCTTAGATACATACACATGTATTCATAATTTGGAGAATGAAAATCATGCAAAATTGTGATATTTAATTTGATTGAATCATTTATGTATATGAATTAAAGTGTCATCCAATTCAAGTATTAGGATACATAAGAATGAAATCAAATGGAGTACGTGCCATTGTTAAACCAGAGAAGTGAGGTAATCATATGACCTCTTTGAGGCTAACTAAAGCATCATATTTTCAGGATGTCTAGACTATATACCCATTAAAATCTCACTTACATAAATTAATACATGAATAAAAGGAAAGGAGCTTCACTTTATACATTTAAGCTATAATCAAATGCATCTCCTATGTATTTATAACTAACATTCATAACACATGTAACCATTCATTTATAAGCTTTGGAAAATATGTTTGGATTTAATAGTCATAATAGCCACACATATTATAAATTAAATCAACACTCGCAAGCTTGGCATAAAGGAAAACCATTTGACTTAATGAATTTTGAAAAGATAAATGTATGATTTCAAATGACATACAACATTTAACATGACTGTAAAGGAATGAATGAGCATAAACATGTGATTTCATTCAAATAAATTAACTCCTAAGGACAATCAAATCAAATAAAACCATTTAAAGAAAACCAAGGCTTTGTAATTAACACTTTCAAATTTGGTTTGAAGAAATGAGGAAAAGTTTTTTGATCCTAACCCATTCCCACGTTTATGATTTAATTTCATTTAATGAAAAGTAATTAAGTTGATTTTATGGGTTAATTAGGTTTTACTATGCATTAAATCCATTAATTGATTAACCCTTACCTATGTTGCCTTAATTTAATTAACCAAGTAATTATGATCCAACATGATATGTACATACATTGGAAATTAAATCAGCAATGAACCTAAGAAATGAAAGAGGCCAAATGCAATTGGCTTATTATTAGCGATTAATTAAGTTAAGAAACTTAATTAAGTACTTTCATGGATTTCCCACACATGTTTGTTAACCATAATTTCCTTAAATGTCATTAGGATATTGAACACCTAAAGATCTACCAATGAATTGATTAATTAGGATTCCATGTAATAATAGTTTCAAATTGATTAACTAAGCAATTTAATTAATGAATTAAACCATCAATTAATCCCAAATTAAATAATTTCTATTCAAGTGAAATGGACTTAGGGAAAAGATTGGGAAAGAGTTCCAATCTCATTCCCCATTCCCATTCACTATTTCAAAATGAGTACCAAGCTTAACTAATGATTTTCTTACTATTTAGAATATTAATTAATTGCCTAATTAATTAGGAAAGTAATTAAGGTTAAGATAACCAATTTACCTAATTAACCAAGCAATAAATCCTAAGAAAATTATGGGATGTAGAGGTTATCCTATTAATCAACCACAAAATGTTTGGGATTAACTAATTATGTAATTAGAGAGTAATTAAGCTAATTAAGTTTTTAATTAAACCTAAATTAAGCCTTAATTACTGCTCAAAATTAATTGGGATCAATTTTAATTGAATCTCCTCTGAAATACCTTCAAAAAAAATATATACTTGCATTTTTATGATTTGTTATAATTCTCCAAAGTTTCAATTGGTTTAAATGTTTTTCCATGATTTTCATAAAGTCCATTAATTTATTTTAATTATTCAAACTTTAGAATGTAATATCTCCCAATCCAGAAATCTTTTTGACTTGAAATTTTTATGGTAGGAAAATTTTAAGCTCAATTTTTATCTCTAAGAATTTCAAATCAATCTAATGTGTCATTTCAATTTAATTAATAAAATTTGATTTTCCCTAAAGCTTAAATTAAGCTCATAATATTCAGTAAAATTTGGGGCTTTTGGATTCATTGGATTCCTCTAAGAAAGACCAATCCAACGAGCCTTTTTATCAATTTTTAATTAAGTATTTTATTTTCTATGAACTTTTAAAGTTTTATGAGTTTTTAATTAATTTTTAAAAGTAGAAAATCCATAATTTCTTACTTAACCTACTCAGTGTCTGTGCAGCGCTAATTGGACCACACGGTGCTATGTGGCATCATGCAATTGCCAGCCAGATGCTGCCTCAGCAGATGAGCAAAAATGCGAAGAAGGATGCATGGATCAGATCCAACCATCTGATCATCGATCGGATGGTCTAGATAGATATGCACAATCCATGTTATCTAAGCCACATGATCCACTAATCAGAGCCACGTGATCTACATGATCTAAGTCATCCGTCTCCTTGAACGGGAGATCAGATGGTTGGCAGGAAATTTGGCAGGAGAGGTAGACGAAACACTATTCTTGAGGTGATTTTTGTGATTCTTGTGAAAAAATTGAATGAAAAACTTTATTTTATGCTCAGTTTTTTGACTATCTCATCAAAAATCACTCCAAATGCATGGGTATGATGTAAAAAAAAAATGCAAGGGCTATCTGAAGAAAATTCTTAAAATCGATCAAAAAACCATCAAAAATAAAAGAACCTATGGCTAACTATGGTTTTAGAAAATTATCTCATCGAAGATGATTTTCAGTGGTGGTGATGATCCGAGTGTGCTCCTAAGTGCAAGAAGAAGCTTTAGAATGGGTTCGAGCTCTTTCCTCACTTCAGAAAACTGTATCCACCAATGGACACCACTTATTAACTAGAATCCACTTGATTTTGATGGTTTTTGCTCAAAAACCAAGTATAAATGGTTGTTGGTTGGTTTGAGAGCTCTAAGAGAGTGAAATGAGTGTGTGAGGAAGAGTTTTTGCCTCTCAATTTTGTCTCTCCTTCATGGTGGCCCAATCACCTCATTCATGGTGATTTTGGCTCACAATGAAGGACAAGTGGGTGTCCTAGTGAACTAAAGTGGAGGTCCTTCATGCCAAGTGTTCCAATGGGGGAGGTGATGATTTCACCTCCCATAAGTCATGTGACCACCTCTTAGGTTAGGTTGGACAGTGTCTTTGGAGCCTAGCTGGACCAATGGATGACTGTTAAGTGGCCAAGGAAGAGAAATGACCATTTACATCTGTGTTTTGTCTTATGTGATACCCTTAGACCAATGGTAGAGTGGTCATTTGATATTGAATTTGATTTGCGCAGATTTGAAATGAGTCAACAGTGAGTTGGACGAAATTTCATGTCATTTGGAGTTCATTTGATTTGGTTTGGCTCAATTTGACCAAGGGTCAAAATGGGTCAAAATGGGTTAGGTTGACCAATTTGTCAAATTGGGTCAAATCAAGGATTAGGTCAATTTCATAAGACTATTTGGAGACGATTGTATGCTTTGTTTTGATTTAATTTTGATTTAATTTGAGTTTAATCTAATTTGACCCTTATCTCAATTTGAGTTGGCTTGTTTTAAGAGAGCCAATTGGGCTAGGTTTGTCTCAATTGAAGGTCAATTCATGTTTAAATATTAATTTTAGGTTGAATTGAATCATTAGTTTCAATGGATTTTATTTAGGTTGCAATTTTGCTAGTTTGGGTTCATATAGGCTAAAAGGCTGACTTGGTCAATAGGCTAGGTTGACATGGTTTGACCCAATTTATATCAATTGATCATCCTAGGGTGATCGACAATCATGACAAAAGCTTTGGATTGAATTGGATTTTGGTTCATGTAGGACAAATTGGCAAATTTAGGTCAAGTGAAACAATTAGATTTAGTTGGCTTTACTTTGGGTTGAGTTTGATTTAGTTTAGTTTATATATAATTGAAGATTGATATATAGATTCAATTGCAATTGGTTTGGATTCAAATGAGTTTTGGTTCATTTGAATATTTCAACTCAAATACGCTAGGTTGGGTTTGACTTGGGTTGATTTTGGCTTGACTGGATGATTATAGGTTTCATTTATATTTGGATAGATAGTCAAAGGAATGATTGATTCAAGAGAAAATCCATTTATTTTGGCTTTATATAGATGGGTTTTGGCCAAGTTCAAAAAAATGGCTTAAAGGGTTTAAATTGGGTTTTGATTTAATTTTGGATTTGGTTTTGGCTATTTGAATTTATATTTCATTTATATTTGGGAAGATAATTGAAGGTACCATTGATTTATAAGAAAATCAATTGATTTCAGATTGAATTGGATAGAAATTTGCCTAATTTCATGAAGGTTGATTAAAGGGCTTGGGAAAGATTTCAAGTTTGGATTTGATCTTAAGTTTCAATCATTTGGAATTGAGTTTGGACTTGGATTTGGATTTGAAATTGAGTTTGTGGTTTGGTTGGATATTTGGTACATTGAGCTCGTAGTCTCATACGAACTTTTTTCACGGCTACATCCCTCTCGACATAACTATCCTTGGCTTCTTCTAAAACACCTTATGTGGCTTGGGCCTAGATGATTGGTCGGGAAAGGGAAACTATTTGGCTACCTCTTGTAGGCTAGCCGCCTTGTTCATTAATTTCTCGAATATTTTGATGGTAAAGCCCATAAGCATGAAGGCGACCGGGCCATGGATATTCTTGAGAAGAATCTCAATGGCATGCGATTCGGACAGTTGTAGTTTGCATTTCATGCTCAGGTTGCATCACCTGAGAATGTAATCAACAATTGATTTGTTGAGTTTCTGTTCCTCAGAATGAGGTGCTATAGTCACCCTCTGAGCTCCACCAAACCTCTTGATGAAGAGGTGCTCCAACTCAACAAAGTCTTCACCGAACCGTTGGACAATTCAGCGTACTAATCAAATGCAACACCTGACAGGCTGCTAATGAAAAGGAGAAAAAGGAGTGCATTACTACCATCGGTGTTGCAACAGCCGGTTCTAAAGTGTGCAATATGTTATCGTGGGTTCTCACTGCCATCAAAGATCTTGAAGGATGGTGGCACAAAACCCTAAATAAACTAAAAACTAAATAAAAACCAAAACCTAAAAAATAAACCTAAAAATTAAACCTCAAAATAAATAAATAAATAACCTAAAGCTAAAATAAACAAAATAAAATAAACCCTAAACACTAAAAAACCCTAAACCTGAAACCCTAAACACTAAAAAAACCTAATCACTAAACACTAAACCCTAAACCCTAAGCCATAAACCCAAACTGACCCTAAACCCTAAACCCTAAATCCTAAACCCTATACACTAAACCAAACCTAATCTACCCCCTAAATCATAAAACTCCATTAAACCCTAAACTAACCCTAAACTCAAGTACACTAAAGTCTAAAGCCCAAATCTTAAATCTGAAAAACTTAAGCTAAAACCCCACCTCCGAACCCAAAACTCTTCACTAAATCCTAAACTAACTCCCCCTAAACCCTCCTAAATCCCACAGATCCTACTAACTAAACCTAAAACCTAAACCTAAACTAAATAAAACCTAAATAAAAAATAAATAAATAAACCTAAAGGAGAATAAAATAAAATAAATAAAAAAGAATAAAAACATAAAGTAAAACCTAAACCTAAACCTAAACCAAATAAAAAAAACTAAACTAAAAGAAAAAAACCTAAACTAAACTAAAAAAATAAAATAAACCTAAAAATAAAAACCCTAAATAAAATAAATAACTAAATGTAAAATAAACATAAAATAAACATAAAATAAAATAAAATAAAAACTAAATAAAAACCTAAACCTAAAAAATAAACATAAAGATAAAACTTAAAAATAAATAAATAAATAAAACATAAACATTAAACTAAAAAAAATTAAACATAAATTAAACAAAATAAAATAAATCTGAACCTAAACTAAAATAAACTAAACTAACATAAATAAAATCTAAACCTAAACCCTAAATTAAATAAAATAAAATAAACTAAAAATAAACCTAAACGTAAACAAAAAAATAAAACCTAAAAATAAACCAAAAATTATAACCTAAAATCGAAACTTAAAAAAATAAAATATAAACCTAAACCAAAACCTAAAAATATAAATAAAACCTAAACCTAAAAAATAAAAAATAATAAAACTAAACTAAAATAAAAAACCTAAAATAAAATAAATAATCCTAAAATAAATAAACTAAACTAAATAAAATTAAAAAAGAAACCTAAATAAAAATAAAAAATAAACTAAACTAAAATAAATAAACTAAATAAACTAAATAAATCTAAACCTAATGATTTACTTAATTTTTTTTTAAAAAACCTAAACTTTAACCTAACCCTAAACCCTAAACCCTAAACCCTAAACCGTAAATCCTAAACCCTAAACTCTAAAATCCTAAAATCCAAACCCAAAATCTTAAACCCTAAACCCTAAACCCTAAACCCTAAAAACCCTAATCCCTAACCATAAATCCTAACCCTAAATCCTAAACCCTAAACCCTAAAAAAATAAAAATAAAATAAAATAAACTCAACTAGAATATAATCCCCAACCTAATCCTAAACCTAAAAAATAAACTAAAATAAAAAAACTAAACTAAAATAAATAAACATAACATAATTAAACTATACTAAATAAAAATAAAAAATAAACTTAAAGAAAAAAAATTAAAATAAACTAAAATAAATATATAATAATCTAAATAAACCTAAACCTAATAGTTTACTTAATTTTAAAAAAAAAAATCCTAAAACTGTAACACCTACCTGTTACTTAATTAAAACCCTAAACCATAAATCCTAAATCCTAAATCCTAAACCCTAAACCCTAAACCACTAAACCCTAAACCTAAACCTAAAATGCCACTACTTGAACCATGAACCCTACCAACCCTAACCCACCCTAACACTAAACCATAACCCTAACTGACCAAACTCTAAACCCTAAACCCACACTAAAACTTAAAACTTAATCCTAAAAATAAAATAAAAATAAAACTCAACTTAAAATAAACCTAAACCTAAAATAAATAGAAAAACTAAACTAAAATAAATAAACTAAACTAATTAAAATTAAAAACAAACCTAATAAAACTAAAAATAAAATAAACTAAAATAAATAAAATAAACTGTAAATTAAATAAACTAAAACCTAGTTTGCTTAAATTTTTTTAAAAAAAATCCTAAACTAAAACTAAACTCTAAACTCTAAACCTACAACCCCAAACTTTAAACCATAAACACTGAACCCTAAACCCTAAAAACCTAAACCCTAAAACCCTAAACTGTAAACCATAAACCCTAAACCCTATACCTTAAACCCTAAACTCTAAAAAATTAAACCCAAAACCTTAAACCGTAAACCCTAAACAATAAAACCTAAACCCTATACCATAAACCCTAAACCCTAACCCTAAACACGAGACCCTAAACCATAAAAACTAAACCCTGAACCCTAAACCCTAACCCTAAACCCTAAACCCAAAACCCTAAATCATAAAAATCTAAAAATCTAAAAATAAAAATAAAAATAAAAATAGAACTCAACTAAAAAAAAACAAAAACCTAAACCTAAAACTAAAAAATAAACTAAAATAAAAAACTTAAAGTAAAATAAATAAACCTAAAATTAATAAATGTTAAAAATATAAATAAATAATAATAAAATATAGTTAGATAAAATCTAAACTCTTTGCTTGCTTTTTTTTAAAAAAAAACCTAACCAAATCCTAAATCTTAAACCCTAAAACTTAAACCCTAAACCCAAAATGCTAAACCCTAAACCCTAAAACTTAAAAACCCTAAACTATATCCAAATCAAATCCTAAACTAAACCCTGACCCTAAACCTACAACCCTAAATGCTAAAACTCAAGGAAACTAAACCCTAAACCTAAACCCTAAATCTTAAACTAAACCACAACCCAAAATAAAGCCTAAAATCTAAACCCTAAACCCAAACCCTGGCGCTAAAACCATAACCACGACCCTAAATCCAAAACTTTAAACCCTAAACCTTAAACCATAAAATCTGATCCTAAACTTAAAAGCCTAAAATGGCTTTAAATAAAGATAAAATAAACTTGACTAAATTACTTAACCTACAATTCCAAAACCTACAACCCTAAAACCTAAACCCTAAATCCTAAACCTTAAACCCTAAAAAATCCTAACCCCTAATCACTAAACACTAAATCATAAACATAAACCCTAAATCCTAAAAGCATAAACCTTAAAACCCTAAACACTAAACCCTAAACCCTAAATTATAAACCCTAAACCCTAAACCCCAAATGTCAAACCCTAAACCCTAAACCCTAATCCCTAAACTCCAAAAACCTAAACTAAATAAAACTTAAAAATAAAATAAATAAAAACCTAAACCAAAATAAAATAAAATGGAAACCTAAACTAAAACCTAAACCTAAACCTAAACCTAAAAAAAACCCAAAACCTAAAAAAAAAAAATATAAAATAAAAACTAAACTAAAATAAAATAAATAAATGCCTAAACTAAAAAATAAAATAAACTTAAAAATAAAAATCCTAAATAAATTAAAAATCAAATGAAAAATAAAAATAAAATAAACCAAAAATAAAATAAAAACTAAATAAAAAGTGAAAGCAAAAATATAAACCTAAAAATAAAACCTAAAAATGAATAAAAAATAAAACATAAACCTTAAACTAAAGAAAAACAAACCTAAAAAAACAAAATAAAATAGCCCTAAACCTAAACTAAAATAAACTAAACTAAAACAAATAAATCCTAAACATAAAAAAAATAAAATAAAAACATAAATATAAAAATAAAAAATAAAACCTAAGCCTAAAAAATAAAATAAAAATAAAACTAAACTAAAAAGTAAACCTAAACCTAAACCTAAAAATAATAAATAATAAAAAGCTTAAACTAAAATAATAAACCTAAATAAATAAACTAAACTAAATAGAAATAAAATAAACCTATATAAAAATTAAAATAAAATAAACTAAAATAAATAAAAATAAACTAAAAAAACATAAACCTACTGATTTACATAATTTAATAAATAATTAAATAAATAAATAAAACCCTAACCCTAAACCATAAAACCTAAAACTAACCCTAACCCGTAAACCCTATGACCATAAAGCCTAAACCCTAAACCCTAAACCCTAAAACCTGCAACCCTGAACCCTAAACCGTAAACCCTAAACCTTAAAAATCGAAAAACCTAAACCTAAACTAAATAAAAACTAAAAATATAATAAATAAAAATCTTTAACCTAAATAAAATAAAAAATATAATAAAATAAAAACTTTAACTAAAACCTAAACCTAAAAATAAAATAAAAGAAAAAATGAAAACTAAACTAAATTAAAATAAATAAAAACCTAAACTAAACTAAAAAATAAAATAAACATAAAAATAAAAAACCTAAATAAAATCAAACCTAAACATAAAAGAAAATAAAATAAAAACTAAATAAAAACTTAAAGCTAAAAAATAAACCTAAAAATAAATAAAAATAAAACGTATAACCTAAACTCAAAAAAAAAAACTTAAACCTAAAATAAATAAATAAAACCTAAACCTAAACTAAAATAAATAAAACCTAAACCTAAAAAATAAATTAAACCTAAACCCTAATCTAAATAAAATAAATAAACTAAAATAAACCTAAACCTAAACAAAAAAAATAAAACCTAAAATAAACCATAAATAAAACCTAAAACCTAAACCTAAAATAAAATAAAACATAAACTAAACCTAAATAAAACCTAAACCCTAAACCTAATAATAAATAATAAACCTAAACCTAAAATAAAATAAAATTAAAAACTAAAGAGAAGGAAACCTAAGCCTAATAAACAAAACATACTAAAATAAATAAACATAAAATAAATAAACTAAATTAAATAAAAATATAAAATAAACTAAATAAACTAAATAAACCTAAACTTTGGGTTTTAATTTTAAATAAAAGAAACCTAAACACTAAACTTTAAACACTAAATCCTACCCTAAACCTCCCTAAACCATAAATGTACTAAACCCACCACTAAACCTCCTAAATCCTAAACCCCATTAAACCATAAACCCTAAACCAAAAAAACTAAACCTTGAACCCTAAACCCCTAAACCCTAATCTAACCCCAAACCCTAAGCATAGGGGTGTCAAAAATTGACCCAACACGATAACTCTACATGAACCCGACTCGAAAAATCTAGGTTCGGGTTGATGCGAATTATTTTCAAGTCAGGTTCGGGTTGAAGAAATTGACCCATTTAATTTTTTGGGTTGGGTTCGGGTTGACCCACCAACTCAAAATTGACTTGATTTTGACCTGCCAACTCGAATTTGAAACAAAATTGACCCGGGAACCCAAAATTGACTCGATTTTGACTCGATTTTTACACACAAACCTAATTTTGACTCAATTTTGACTTAAAAAATATATCTATAAATAGATCATTCGGGTCATGTCGTGTCAATCTGATTGAAGTCAGGTCAAGTTTGGGTTGAAGTTTTTGACTCGTTTAATAAACGGGTCGTGTTCGGGTCAACTATATTCGGGTCGAGTCAAATTCAAGTCAGACCTAAACCACGTCGACAATTGACACTACCTAAACTAAACCCTAAACCCAAACCTAATAAAATAAAACAAAACTAATAATAATAATAAAACTAATAATTAATAATAATAATACCTAACTAAAACTAATAAAATTAACTAAATAAATAATTATAAAACTAATAATAGACCTAAAAAAATTAATAAAAATAACTAAAACTAATAATAATAACTAAAATAAATAACTAAAACCATTAAACAATAAATAAACTAAACTAACTAATAAAATAATAATAATAAACTAATAAACTAATGAAAACTAATTAAAACTAATAATAATAATAATAATAATAATAATAATAATAATAATAGTAATAAAAGTAATAATAAACTAATAAATAATAAAACTAAACCATAAACTAATAAAACCAAATAAATAAAACCCAATGGTAACTAAACCAAAAACTAAAATTAAACAAAACTAAAAACCTAAAACCCCTAAACTAATAAACTAAACTAAAACTAAACCCAAAAACTTAATAAAAACTAACTAAAGCTAATTAAAAACCAAAAACTAAAACTAAATTAAAAACTCTAAACCATAGTAATCCCAATAAACCCAAATAAACACTAAAACCAAAAAACCCCAAAATAAAATTAATAACTAAAATAATAAAATAATAATAAACTAAACTAATAAACCTAGACCAAAACTAATAACTAATAAAGAGATAATCTAAAACAAAATAATAATAACTAAACTAAACTAACTAAACTGAATAAATCCTAAATCTTTTTAGTTAAAAAAAAACCTAAACACTAAATCAAAAAACCCACAAACCCTAAAACCTAAACCTTAAAACCCTAAACCTTAAACCCTAAATCCTAAACCCTAAAAACCTAAATACCTAAACCTAAACTAAATAAACCTAAAAAAAATAAATAAATAAAACATAAACCTAAATAAAATAAAACAATAAAATAAAATAAAAACCTAAACTAAAACCTAAACATAATCCTAAGAATAACAAACCTAAATAAAATGAAAACTAAACATAAAATAAAAATAAAATAAACCTAAAATAAAATAAAATAAAAACAAAATAAAAACCTATAGCTAAAAAAATAAACTTAAAAAAATATAAAAAATAAAACCTAATCCCTACTCTAAAAAAAATGTTTACTTAAAATAAAAATAAAATAAATTGAATTAAATAAATCTTAACCTAAATTAAAATAAACTAAACTAAAATAAATAAAACTCAAACCTAAACCTAAAATAAACTAAACCTAAACTTAAACTAAATAAAATGAAATAAATTAAGAATGAACTTAAACCTAAATTAAAAAATAAAACCTAAAAATAAACCTAAAATAAAAACCTAAAACCTAAACGTAAAAAAAATAAAAAAAACCCTAAACCTAATCCTAAAAATAAAAAATAAAACCTATATTGAAAAAATAATATAAAAATAAAACTTAACTAAAAATTTAACCTAAACCTAAAAAATAAATAAAAATAAAAAACATAAACTAAAAGAAATAAACCTAAAATAAATAAACTAAAATAAATCAAAATAAAAAAATAAACCTAAATAAAAATAATAAATAAAGTAAACTAAAATAAATAAAAGGTAAACTAAATATACTAAATAAATCTAAGCTGTCGGTTTAAAAAAAAATCCTTAAACCCTAAATCATAAAACCCTAAACCCTAAATAAACTCTACACCTATAACCCTAAACCCTAAAGATATAAAAAATTATTTAGAAAAATAACCTCCCACTAAATAACCTAAACCTTAACTTTGGCGTTGCTTGGGTTTGTTTTTTTAAATTCTTGACCTAAACCACTCCTCACCCAAACACTACCAACCTACTTACAACCTTAAACCTGCTACCTCCACTAACAACCTAATCACCACCTAAAACATTGAAACTATGCCTAAACTAAACACAAAAAAACCTAAACTTCCAAACCCAACCTAAATAATGAACCCCAAACCTTAAACCACATAAAGCTAAACCTAAACTAAATAAAACTTAAAATAAAATAAATAAAGAAGCTAAACATAAAAATAAAATAATAAGATGAAATTCACACTAAAACCTAAACCTAAAATATTAAATAAAATAAAACTAAACTAAAATTAAATTAATAAAAACAAATAAAACAAACCCAAAACCAATAAATAAAACTAGACTAAATCCTAAATCATAAACCCTAAATCCCAAACCTTCCAGCCACCTTACCCTACTTTAAACCACAAATCCTAAAATAAAACCTAAACTAAACCCTAAACCATAACCCTAAATCCTAAACCCTAAAACCCTAAACCCTAAACCCAAAACCATAAACTCAAAACCCTAAACACCTAAAAACCTAAACCTAAAAATAAAATAAATAAATGAAAACTAAACCTAAATAAAATAAAATAAAACAAAGTAAAATAAAAATCTAAACTAAAACCTAAACCTAAATTTAAACCTAAACTTAAAAAAAAAAATAAACTAAAATAAAATTAATAAAAACATGAACTAGAAAATAAAATAATCCTAAAAAAACCTAAATAAAATAAAACCCAAATGAAAAATAAAATAAAATAAACCAAAAATAAAATAGAATAAAAACTAAATAAAAACTTAAACTAAATAATAATCTTAAAAATAAAACCTAAAAATAAATAAAAAATATAAAACTTAAAACCTAAATTAAAAAAAAACTTAAACCTAAAATAAATAAAATAAAATAAACCAAAACTTAAAATAAAATAAATAAAAGCTAAACCTAAACCTAAAATAAACATAACTTTACCCCTAAAATAAATAAAATAAAATTAACTAAAAATAAGCCTAAACCTAAATTAAAAAATAAAAACCTAAAGCTAAACCTAAAAATAAAAAATAAAACCTAAACCAAAAAAATAAAATAAAAATAAAAGTAAACTAAAAAATAAACCTAAACCTAAACCTAAACCTAAAAAATAAAGTATAATAAAAAAACCTAAACAAAAATAAATAAACCAAACAAAAAAAAATTAAAAAATTAACCTAAATAAAAAAATAAACTAAAATAAATAAAAAATAAACTAAATAAATCTAAACCTACCTGTTTACTTAATTAGATAAAAACCCTAAACCCTATAGCATAAACCCTAAATCATAAACACTAAACCCCCCACCAAAATAAACACACCACCACCTGCAATTTAAATCCTAAACTCACAGGCCCTACCTAAACCCCACCACTCCACTGAGCACCCCTGGCCACCTAGCCCTCACTGACCACAATTGGATCTACTCTAAACTGACACTGAGCCTTTCACAGGCTGAGACTAAACCTCCCTGGGCCACTCCACTGACCCCAACCTCCACTAACTACAGGCCCTTAAACCTAACCTACCCTCCTAATCCTTACAACTAAATCCTCCACTCTAACTGATCTAAACTCAAGATCCTACACCTCTAATGACTAAAAAAGGAGTCAAACCTAATACCAGTTGACCCTAAACCCTAAAATTCCAAATAAATACAAACACTAGGCCACTAAACCCAAACCCTAATGCTAAACCTACCCAAACCTGAGCCCTCAAACTCTAAAACCCTAAACCCAAAGACCTAAACCCCAAACCCTAAACCATAAAACCTAAAACATAATCCTAAATAAAACCTAAAAATAAAATAAATAAAAGAACCTAAACCTAAATAAAAGAAAAAAATAAATAAAATAAAAATCTAAACTAAAACATAAACCTCAACCTAAAAATTAAATAAAAAAATGAAAAAACTAAAATAAAATAAATAAAAACCTAATTTAAACTAAAAAACAAAATAAACTTAAGAATTAAAAATAATAATAAAATAAAAACTAAACATAAATTAAAATAAAATAAACCTTAAATGAAATAAATAAAAATTAAATAAAAACATAAACCTAAAAAATAAACTTAAAAATATACCTTAAAAATTAATAAAAATTAAAACCTAAACCCTAAACTAAAAATAAGCTAAACTTAAAATAAAAATAAAATAATCCTAAACTAAAATTAACTAAACAAAATTAAAAAAATAAACTATAAACACTAAATCCCTAAACTCTAAAACCACTAAATCTACAACCCTAAACCCAACAGACCTACACCTAAACCACCCCTAAATCCTAAAAGAATAAACCCACCCTAAACCATAAATCCTAAATCGTAATCCTAAACCCTAAACCTTAAACCCCAAACCATAAACCTAAACCTAAAGTAACTAAATAAATTAAAAAATAAACCTAAACCTAAACCTAATTTCTAGGAATGGACTGAACCTTGACGGTAAGAACATCACCGTCAATTAGGCTCTATGTAGATCTGGCAGTGGAGACAAAGGTGGAGGTGATAGTTATTGCAGTGGTGGTGGGGGATCTAGAGGTGCTGGTGGATATGGAGGTGGTGGTTGGAGCAGTGGTGGTTATGCATATGGAAGGAGTGAAGGAGGTTACAACCTTGGTGGGGGTAGAGGGGGAGATCGGGGATATGATGGTGGATCCTGCTGCCTACAGAACTGTGTCTTTATATTTGAGACGGTTCTAGTTATCTATGGTTTTTGATTTGCTCTATGGCTACTAATTTTTTATCTATGCCATCACTTGTGTCTTAGAAAGCCTGGTGTGTTACTTGGTTGATGAAATCAAAAAGAAGAAATGTTGAATCTGAATTTCTTCTCCCTTAAAAAAAACCCTAAAACCCTAGACACTAAACTAAAACCTAAACCCTAAACTAATAAAAATCCCAAACCTAAAATAAAAATAAAATAAACCTAAACCTACACTAAAATAAATAAAACCTAAACCTAAACCTAAACTAAAAAAGAAAACCTAAAAATAAACCTAAAATAAAAACCTAAAACATAAACCTAAAAAAAATAAAATAAAAACATAAACCTAAACCTAAAAAATAAAATAAAAATAAAACTAAACTAAAAAATAAACATAAACCTAAACTTAAACATAAAAAAACTAAAATAAAAAAACCTAAACTAAATTAAATAAACATAAAATAAATAAACAAAACTAAATAAAAATAAAAAAATAAAATAAAATAAAATAAATAAAAAATAAACTAAATAAACTAAATAAACTTAAACCTACTAGTTGACATAAATTTTTTTAAAAAAACCCTTTAAGCATTAAACCCTAAACCCTTAACCCTAAATCCTAAACCCTAAACCTGACCTACCCTAAACTAACCTGACCCTAAACTTTAAATTTACAACTAAACACTAAAAAACTCTATACCCACTGACCCTGGACCCTAAACCTTAAATAAAGGTTTTAAAACTCTAACCCACCTTACTAATCCCCTGGGCCCTAAACATATCCTAAACCATGACCTAAACACTAAACCCTAAACCCTAAACCCACTGACCCTGATCCCAAACCCCCCCCAGACCACTGGGCCCTAAACCCTAAACCCTAAAAACCAAAAGGCTGAGCTAAAGACCTAAAATAAAATAAATAAAAAAACCTAAACCTAAAAAAATAAAATTATATTAAAACCTAAACTAAAACATAAACCTAAGCCAAAAAATATAATATAATAAAAAATAAAAACTAAAAGAAGATAAATAATTAAAAACCTAAACTAAACTAGAAAATAAATAAAATTAATAATAAAAAACCTAAATAAAATAAAATCCAAACATAAACGAAAAGATAAATCTAAAATAAAATAAAAAACTAAACTAAATAAAAAACTAAACCTAAAAAAATAAACTTAAAAATAAAACCTAAGAAGAAATAAAAAATAAAACCTAAACCCTAAAAAAAAAAACTTAAACCTAAAATAAACAAAATAAAATAAACTAAAACCTAAAATAAAATAAATAAAACCTAAACCTAAAATAAACTAAACCTAAACCTTAAACTAAATAAAATAAAATAAACTAAAAATAAACATAATCCTAAATTAAAAAATAAAACCTAAAATATAAATTTAAACATAAAAAATAAAATAAAACCTAAACCAACCTAAAATAAATAATAAAACCTAAACTTAAAAATAAAATAAAATAAAACTAAATAAACCTAAATAAAATAAAAATAAACCTAAAATAAAATAATAAATAAAATAAATAAAATAAACTAAATAAACCTAAACTTTTGTATGTCATAAAACAGACTAAGCTGATCTCTAAACCTTGACCCTAGGCCCTAAACCCTGACCAAACCACCCTAGGACCTAAATGCTGGGCCCTAAACCCTAAGCCCTGGGCCACTAACCCAACCCTAAACCCAAACCCTAAACCATGCGCACCCACTGACCCATAAATCATAAACCCTAAATCCTAAACCACTAAAGCTTTAACCCTAACCCTGACCTAGGCCCTAAACCCTAAACCCTGACTAAACCCAAAATCCTCTTTTGGGCCCTGACCCTAAACCTAAACCTAAACTCTAAATAAAACCTAAAAATAAAATAAAACCTAAACCTAAATATAATAAAAAATAAAATAAAAATATAAACTTAAACCTAAATGTAAAATAAAATAAATAAATAAAAAAAAAATAAAATAAGTAAAAAACTAAAAAAAATAAAATAAATCTAAGAATAGAGAACAAATAAAATAAAACTAAACATAAAATAAAAATAAAATTAACCTAAATTAAATTAAAATAAAAACAAACCTAAAACCTAAACCTAAAAAATAAACTAAAAATAAATTACAAGTATAACCTAAACCTAAACTAAAAAAAAACTTAAACCTAAAATAGAGAAAGAAAAAAACCTAAACCTGAACTAAAATAAACTAAAATGAAATAAATAAAACCTAATCTTAAACCAAAAATAAACAAAACCTAAACCTCAACCTAAATCTAGAATAAACTAAACCTAAACCCTAAATTGAATAAAATAAAATAAACTAAAAACAAACTTAAACCTATACTAAAAAATATAACCTAAAAATAAGAACCTAAAACCCAAATGTAAAAAACTAAAATATAAATATAAACCTTAAAAAATAATTAAAAATAAAATCTAAACCTAAAAAATAAAATAAAAATAAAAAATCAACTAGAAAATAAACCTAAACCTAAAAAATAAACTAAAATAAAAAACCTAAACTAAAAGAAATAAACCTAAAATAAATAAACAAAACTAAATAGAAATAAAAAATAATCCTAAATAAAAATAAAAAATAAAGTAAACTATAATAAATAAAATATAAACTAAATATACTAAATGAACCTAATCATATCTGTTTATTTGATTTTTTTTAAAAAAAACCTTAAACCCTAAATTCAATACCCTAAACTCTAAACTCAGCCTAAACCCTACCTACCCTAAACCCTAAACCCTAAACCCTAAATCTTAAACCCTAAAACCCTACCCTAAACCCTAACCTAAACCCTAAACACTAAAAGCATAAACCATACACTAAGCCACCCTAAACCCTAAAACCTAAACCTAAATCAAAACCCTAACCCAAACCCCAAACCCTAAAATAAAAGTAAAACTAAATATTAAGAAATAAACCTAAAACCTAAAACCTAATAAATCTAAACGTAAACGTAAACCTAAACTCTAAGAATGCGTAGAACCTTGATAGCAGGAACATCACCGTCAACCAGGCTCAGTCTAGATCTAGCATTGGAGGCGTAAACAGAGGCAGCGGTTATCGCAGTGGTGGTGGGGGATTTGGAGGTGCTAGTGGATATGGAGGTCGCGGTCGGAGCAGTGGTGGTTATCGTGTTGGGAGAATCGACAGAGGTTACAGTCGTGGTGGTAACAGAGGAAGAGATCAGGGATATGATGGTAGATCCCGCTACTCCAGAGGTCGGGGTGGTTCTAATGGGCGGGTGGCCGAAGAAGCGGTGATTCTATCTACTTATGGAGCGTATCTTTATAAGAGCGGTTCTAGTTTTTAGGGTTTTTGATTTACTTTATGTGGGCTCATTTTTGATCTATGTCATCACTTGTGTCTTAAAAAACTTGGTGTGTTACTTGGTTGATGAAATCAAAAAGACAAAATGTTGAATGTGAATTTATTCTCTGTTAAAAAAAATAGAAACTCCTAAAGCCTAAATTAAATCCTGAACACTAATCCTAAAACCTTAACCTTAAACACAAAGCATTAATACCTAACAACACTAAACCCTAAACCATTTACCCTAAACCCTAAAACCATAAACCATAAACCCTAAATCCTAAATCCTAAACCTAGAACCCCAAACCCTAAACCGTAGACAACCCTTAAACCCTAAATCTTAAACCATAAACCCTAAAAAGCTAAAAACCTAAACCTAAACTAAATAAAACCTTAAATGAATATATAAATAAACCTAAACCAAAATAAACAAAAATATAAAGATAAACTAAACCCTAAACTTAAAAAATAAAATAAAATAAAAAGTAAAAACTAGACTAAAAAATAAATAAATAAAAAGCTAAACTAAATTAACAAAATTAAAAAACCTAAATAAAATAAAATCTAAACCTAAAATAAAAATAAATAAACCTAAAATAAAATAAAATAAAAACCTAAACCTAAAAAATAAAACAAAAAATTGAACCTAAAAATAAATAAAATATAAAAGCTAAATGCAAACTAAAAAAAAACCAAAACCTAAAATAAAAATAAAATAAACCTAAACCAAAAAAAAAAGAAAGCTAAATTAAAATAAATAAAACCTAAACTTAAACCTAAAATAAACTAAACCTAAACCTAAACTAGATAATATAAAATAAACAAAAAATAAACTTAAACCTAAACAAAAAAAATAAAACCTAAAAATAAACCTAAAACCTAAACCTAAAAAAAATAAAATAAAAACCTAAACATAAACCTAAAAATAAAAAATAAAACCTAAACCTAAACAAAAAAATAAAAATAAAACTAAACTAAAAATAAACCTAAACCTAAACCTATAAAATAAACTAAAATAAAATAATAAATTAACTTAAAATAAGTAAACTAAACTAAATAAAAATAAAAATAAACCTAAATAAAAATTAAAAATAAAATAAACTAAAATAAATAAAAAATATACTTAATAAGCTAAATAAACCAAAACCAATTAGTTTACATAATTAAAAAAAATTAAAAAATTAAAAAAATAAAAAATAAAAAAACCTAACCCTACACCCTAAACCCTAACCCCTAAAACCCTAAACCATAAACCCTAAACACTAATCCTAAACCCTAAACCCTAAAACCCTAAACCCTACCTAACTGACCCTAAACCCTGACCCTAGGCCCCCAGGCCCTCCTGACCCTGGGCCATAAACCATAAACCATGGGCCATAAACTAAACCCTAAACCATATGGCATGGGCCCTAAAAACCTAAAGGACCTAAATTAAATAAGACCTAAAATAAATAATACTCACCTAAATAAAATAATAAAATAAAATCAAAAACTCACTAAAACTAAACCTAAACCTAGGCTGGGCCTGGGCCCTAAATCCTGCATCCAGGCTCTAAATTAAAGGCCTGGGCCCTGGGCCACTGGGCTAAACCCTGACTTCCTAAAGGCCACTCTATAACTGGCGTGATGCTGGGCCCTACCTAGCCCTGGCTCCACCTGGGCCTTGCCTAAGGCCATCCAGGCTCTATAACCTGGGCCCTGACCTCTTAAAGATCACTGACCACAGGCCCTGAGCCCTAATATCTCTAAACCCTAAACCTTAAACCTAAAATCTTAAACCCTAAATGGTTGGTTGGTTTGGTTGTTTAACTCCTACTTAACTGACCCCAGACCCTTAACCCCAGGCCTAAACCTTCCCTATACTAAACAAAATCCTAAACCTTAAACCCTAAACACTAACCCTACCATATTCTGTGCCCAAACCTTAGGCCCTTAAAACCAGTGAAACCCTAAAACCTAAACCTAAACTAAATAAAACATAAAAATAAAATAAATAAATAAATAAAATTAAACCTAAATAAAATAAAATAAAAAAACCTAAACTAAAACCTTAACGTAAACCTAAAAATAAAATAAAATAAAAAAATAAAAATAAAGTAAATTAAAATAAATAAAAACTGAAACTAAACTTAAAAATAAAATAATTCTAAGAATAAAAAATTCTAAATAAAATAAAAACAAAATGTAATATAAAATAATTAACCTGAAATAAAATAAAATAAAAACTAAATAAAAACCTAATCTTAGAAAATAAACAAAAAAATAAAACCTAAAAATAAATGAAATTCAAAACCTAAACCCTAAACTAAAATGAAATCTAAACCTAAATAAAAATAAAATAAACCTAAACATAAAATAAAAAATAAAACAAAAAATAAGCCTTAAAAAAAACCTAAACCTTAAACCTAAAAAAATAAGATAAAAACCTAAACCTAAACCTAAAAATAAAAAATAAAACCTAAACTTAAAAAAAATTAAAATAAAACTAAATTAAGAAATAAACTTAAACCTAAACCAAAAAAAAATAAATAAAATAAAAGTCTAAACTAAAATAAATAAACCCATAATAAATAAACTAAATAAAACAAAATAAAAAAATAAATTAAACAAAATAAATATACTAAACTAAATAAACCTAAACCTTCAAGGTTTATTTAATGTAAAAAAAATAAAAATAAAACCCTAACCCTAACCCTTAGCTAATGGCTGTCCACTGAGCCCTACCACAATCCACCTAAACCCTCCCAAACTGAGCCTACCCCACCCAACCCTGGGCCCTAAACCCTCCTAAACCTAAAACCTGACCCTACCCAGCCAGGCCCCACTGGGCCACTAGCCACAGGCCACTAAAACCTAAAACTCCTAGGCTAAACCTAATAAAGATAAACCTAAATAATAAAATAAAAAATAATAATACCTCAATACCTAAACCTAAACCTTGGCTAAACTCTGAGCCCTAAACTCCTAAACCCTGGGCCCTAAGATCCAAACTACCCCAACCTAAATGGTGAGCCTAAACCACTTCAGGCCCTACCCCAGGCCCTAAACCTGGGCCCCAGACTGACTAAACCTAAACCCTGGGCCCTAAAACCTAAACTAAACCTCATAAACCTAAAATGAAATAAATAAATAAAACTGATCTATAAATTAAAATTAAATTGAAACCTACTAAAATTAAACCTAAACCTAAATCTAAACGTGAGCCTAAAAATAAACCTAAAAGAAACCTAAATAAAATAAAAACCCAAATGTGAAATAAAATAAAAAATTAAAATAAAATAAAATAAAAACTAAATAAACATCTAAACCTAAAAAGTAAACCTAAAAAAAATTAAAAAATAAGACCTAAACCCTAAACTAAAAAAAGCCTAAACCTAAAATAAACACAATAAAATAAACCTAAACCTAAACCTAAACCTAAAATAAACTAAGCCTAAACCATAAACTAAATAAAATAATAAAACTAAAATAAACCTACACTAAACTAAAAATAAAACCTAAAGGTATACCTTAAAAAACCTAAAACCTAAACCTAAAAAAATAAAATAAAACCTAAACCTAAAATAAAAAATAAAACCTAAACTTAAAATAAATAAAAATAAAACTAATAAATTAAAACCTAAACCTAAAAAATAAAATAAAACCTAAACTAAAAATATATACTTAAAATAAATAAACTAAAATAAATAAAAAAAATAAAATAAAATAATAAAATAAATAAATATAATAATAAATAAATAAACTAAATCAATGATTTAGTTTTTTTAAAATAAATCATAAATGTTAAATCCTACCCATACACTAAACCCTACACTGACCCTGACCCTGATTTACCTAACAGTCCTAAAATGTAAACCCTGATCACAAACCCTGAAACTGAACTATACTGAGCCCTGACCGCCTCCCTGACCCCTGTCCTCCTACCTAACTCTCTAACCCAACCTCCACAAAGTCTTACCCCAGGCTCCAAAAACTACCACACTCTAAACTAATCACGGATCCTACCCAATGTGGACCCTGAGCCCTAAGCTGACCCTGACCCTACCTGACCCTAAAACCAAACCACAAAACCTAAATCCTAAACCCTAGCATCAAGCTTAAAACTAAATAAAAGAATTCAAAATAAAAGTATATTATAAACTAAAATAAAATAAAACAAAATAAAACCAAAACTACAAACTAAAAGATCTAAAAAACTTGAAAATAAAATAAAATAAACTAATATGAATAAACTAAAATTAAATAAATAAAATGTAAACTATACTATAAAATAAAATAAACTTAAGAATAAAAAGCTTACAAAAAACTAAAAATTAAATGTAAAATAAAAATAAAATAAACCTAAAATAAAATAAAATAAAAATTAATTAAAAATGTAAACCTAAAAAATAAACCTAAAAATAAATAAAAAATAAAATCTAAACCATAAACTAAAGAAAATCTTAAACCTAAAACAAAAATAAAATAAACAAAATAAAATAATCCTAAACCTAAACAAAAATAAACTTAAAATAAAAACCTAAAATCTAAAATGCAAACCTAAAATAAAAACCTCAAAACTAAATCTAAAAAAAAAATTTAAACCTAAACCTAAAAAATATATTAAAAATAAAAATCAACTAAAAAATAAACTTAAACTTAAATCTGAACCTTAAAAATAAACTGAATTAAAATACCTAAACTAAAATAAATTAACCTAAAATAAATAAACTAAACTAAATATAAATTAAAAAATAAACTAAAATAAAAATAATAAATAAAGTAAACTAAATATATAAAAAAATAAACTAAACATACTAAATAAGCTTAAACCTACGAGTTTAATTAATTTTAAAAAAAAAGAAAAAAATCTTAAACCCTAAATCCACCCACATAACCCTACTATACCTTAAAATGCTAAACCCTAAAGCATAAACTATAAAACCTTAAACTTTAAACCCTAAACCCAAAACCCTAAACCCAAAAAAAACTAACCCACCACAACCTAAACCCTAAACCCAAACCCCAAACCTTAAACCAAAACTTAAAGTAACTAAATAAATTAAAAGTATAAACCTAAAACTAAAACCTAAACCCTAAGAATGGGCAGTACCTTGATTGTAAGAACATCACCGTCAACTAGGCTCAGTCTAGATCTAATGATGGAGGCTAAGGCGAAGGTGACAGTTATTGTAGTGGTGGTGGGGGCTCTATAGGTGCTAGTGGATATGGTGGTGGTGGTCGGAGCAGTGGTGGTTATGGAGGCGGGAGGAGCGACGGAGGTTATAGCTGTGGTAGTGCCAGAGTGAGAGATTAGGGATATGATGGCAGATCCCACTAATCGATAGGCAGGGGTGGTTCTAATGGGAACTAGAAAAACTGAAGAACGGCCGATCCAATCTGCTACTTATGGAACTTTTTCTTTATAGTAGAGACGGTTCTAGCGATCTAGGATTTTTATTTGCATAATGCCTACACATTTTTTATTTATATCATCACTCATTTCTTAGAAAACCCGGTGTGTTACTTGGTTGATGAAATAAAAAAAATATTGAATCTGAATTTGTTCTCTTTTAAATAAAAACAAAACCAAAAATCATAAACCTTAAACTAAAACCTTAACCGTAAACCTAAAACTTAAACCCTAAACCCTAAACACTAACCCTAAACCATAAAAATAAAAATTATAATAAAAACACTAACCCTAAAACTAACTCTAAACCCTAAACCTACTCAAAACCAAACCACTAAACCTAAACCTAAAATCCAAAACCCTAAACCTTAAACCCTAAACCCTAAAAACACTAAACACTAAAGCCTAACCAATAAACCATAAAGATTAAAACTCTAAACCCTAAACCCTAAACCCTAAACCCTAAAACCCTAAAACCCTAAAAACATTAACCTTAAAAAATTAAATAAAAATAAAACTCAACTAAAAAATAAACCTAAACTTAAGCCTAACCCTAAAAAAAATTAAAAAATAAACCCTAAACTAAAATAAATAGACTAAATTAAACTAAAATAAAAAAAACCCTAAATAAAATAAAATAATAAAATAAACTAAAATAAATAAAAAAGAACCCTAAACCTACAACACTAAACCTACGACCCTAAACCCTAAACCCTAAACCTTAAACACTAAACCTTAAACTTTAAACCCTAAACCCTAAACCTTAAACCATAAACCTTATACCTAAAACCCTAAACCATAGACCCTAAACCCTCAATCCTAAACCCTAAATCCTAAACCCTAAACACCAAACCTTAAACCTAAACCTAAAGTAACTAAATTAATTAAAAAAAACCTAAACCCTAAAACCTAATAAACTTAAACCTAAACCTAAACCCTAAGAATGGGCAGAACCTTGATAGTAGGAACATCACTGTCAACCAGGCTCAGTCTAGATCTGAAAATCAAAGAGAAGGCAAAGGCGGCGGTTATCACAGTGGTGGTGGGGGATCTGGATGTGTTGGTGGATATGGAGGTGGTGGTCAGAGTAGTCGTGGTTCTGGAGGTGGCAGGAGCGATAGAGGTTAGAGTCGTGATGGTGGCGGAGGGAGAGATTGAGGATATGATGGTGGATCTCACTACTTGAGAAGCCGGGTGGTTCTAATGGGAACTGGAGAAATTGAGGAATGATCAATCAGAACTGCTGCTTATGGAACTGTGTCTTTATAGTAGAGACGATTCTAGTTATCTAGAGTTATTAATTTTACTTTATGCGTGCTCATTTTGGATCTATGTCATTGCTTCTATCTTAAAAAACATGGTGTGTTACTTGGTTGATGAAATCGAAAAGAAGAATTTGTTATCTATTAAGAAAAAAATGAAAAACCCTAAACCCTAAACTAAAAGTTGAACCCTAAACATAAAATATAAAACCTAACCCCTAAACACTAAAAGTAAATAATAAATAAAAAAAACCCCAACCCTACACCCTAAACCCTAAATCCTAAAACCCTAAACTCTAAACCCTAAACTTTAAACCCCTAAACCCTAAACCATTAACCCTAAACCCTAAAACCCTAAACCCTAAACCCTAAACACAAAAATCTACAACCCTAAACCCTAAACCCCAAACCCTAAACCCTAAACCCTAATCCCTCATCCCTAAACCCTAAAATCTAAAAACCTAAACTTAAAAAATAAAACCTAAAATATAATAAATTAAAACCTTGAGCTAAATAAAATAAAATAAAATAAAATAAAACTAAACTAAACCTAAACTAAACCTAAAAATAAAATAATATAAAATATAAACTAAACTAAAATAAAATAAATAAAACCTAAACTAAACTAAAATAAAATAAACCTTGATAAAACCTAAATAAAGTAAAACTAAATGAAAATAAAAAATAAAAATAAATAAAAAATAAAACTAAATAAAGACCTAAACCTAAATAATAAACCTAAAATAAATAAAAATAAACTAAACCTAACACACAAAAAATAAACCTAAAATAAATAAAATAAAATAAACCTAAACCTAATCTAAAATAAACTAAACTAAAATAAATAAAACATAAACCTATACCTAATAAACTAAACCTAAACCCTAAACTAAATAAAATAAAATTAACTAAAATAAACCTAAACCTAAACTAAAAAAATAAAAATGGAAAATAAACCTAAATAAAAAATGTAAAACCTAAACCTAAAAAAATAAAATAAAAACATAAACCTAAACCTAAACCTAAAAATAAAAAATAAAACCTAAACCTAAAAAATAAAATAGAAATAATACTAAACTAAAAAATAAACTTAAACCTAAACCTTAACTTAAAAAATAAACTAAAATAAATAAAAAATAAATAAGAAAAACATAAACCTATTGGTTCACTTAATTTTAAAATAGAGCTAAACTAAAACTTGAGCCCTAAACATAAAACTTAAACCCTAAACCCAAAACCCTAAATAATAATAATAATAATAATGTGGATGATAAAAAAATGCCTAACCCTAAACGCTAGCCTGACCCTAAAACCCTAAAACCCTAAACCACCAAAACCCTAAACCTACCCAAACCCACCCTCCCATGCCACTAAAACCCAACCTAAACACTACACTCCTAAACCCTAAACCCTAAACCATCCTACCCTGGGCCCTGGGACTCTGGACTCTGTGTGCTGGGCCCTAAACCTAAATGATAAATCCTGGACCCTAAACCCTAGCCCTAAAAATCTAAACCTAAAATAAAATAAAATCAAAACTCAACTAAAATAAACCTAAACCTCGTCTAAAAAATAAACTAAAATGAACATATAAATAAATAAACCTAAAATAAACAAACTAAACTAAATAATAAAATATAAACCTAAATCTTTGGTTCACTTTTAAAACCCTAAACATCAAACCTACTTGCCATCCCACCAAACCTCCACTCCAACCAAAACCCTAAACTCTTTAAATGTTAAACCTTAAACCCTAAAACCATAAACCCTAAAACTCTAAACCCTAAACCCTAATCATAAACCCTAAACCCTAAAACCCAAACCCAAACCCTAAACCTAAACCTAAAGTAACTAAATAAATTAAAAAATAAACCTAAACCCTAAAACCTAGTAAACCTACTCCTAAACCTAAACCCTAAGAATGGGCAGAACCTTGATGGCCAGAACATCACCATTAACCATGCTCAGTCTAGATCTGGTGGTGGAGAAAATAGAGGAGGCAGCGGGTATCACAGTGGTGGTGGGGGATCTAGAGATGGTGATGGTCAGAGTAGTGGTGGTTATGTAGGTAGGAAGAGCAATGGACATTACAGATGTGGTGGTGATGGTGGGAGAGATCGAGGATATGATGGTGGATCCCACTACTAGAGAGGCTGGGTAGTTCTGATGGGAACTAGAGAAACTAAAGAATGGCCGATCCAATCTGTAACTTATGGAACTGTGTCTTTACAATTGAGACAGTTCTAGTTATCTATGTTTTTGATTTACTTTATGCATCCTCATTTTGATCTATGTCATCACGTGTGTCTTAGAAAATTTGGTGTGTTACTTGGTTGATAAAATGAAAAGAATAAATGTTTAATCTGAATTTCTTCTCTATTAAAAAAAAATGAAAAGCCCTAAAGCTTAAACTAAAATCTAAACCCTAAACCTAAAACTTAAACTTTAAACTAAAACCTGAACCCTAAGCCTAAAACCTAAACCCTAAACACTAAACCCTAAATCCTAAACCATACACCAACAACAACAACAATAAGCCTTAATCCCACTAGGTGGGGTCGGCTATATGAATCCTTCGTCTCCATTGTGTCCTATTATGTGTCAAATTCTCATTTAATTCAAGTATACTAAGATAATTTTTTATACATCTTAACCAAGTCTTTTTAGGTCTACCTCTACCTTTCTTAACATAAGGTAAATATAATGCATCTACTCTCCTAATCATCATCCGGACGGTGGCTTTATGTGGCCAAACCATCTAAGGCGACTCTCCCTAATCTTATCTACCCAGCTACTCCAACCTTTTCCCAAACATACTCATTTTGCATTCTATCTCTAAGAGTAAAGCCACTCATCCACGAGCATCCTCATCTCTGTAACACTTAACTTAGTCTTATGCTTCTCTTTTATTGGCCAACATTCTGCACCATAAGTCATTGCAGGTCTTACCACCATCTTATAAAATTTTCCCTTAAATTTAA
Source organism: Cymbidium sinense (assembly GCA_021442155.1). Lineage (NCBI taxonomy): Eukaryota > Viridiplantae > Streptophyta > Magnoliopsida > Asparagales > Orchidaceae > Cymbidium > Cymbidium sinense. The sequence goes on from CM038216.1 coordinate 85,864,569, forward strand.
GTGAAACTTTTCTATCACATAATAGGCCAGATGCATTCCTCCACTTCAACCATCCAACTTGAATTCTACTAATAACATCTCCATCTATTTCACCATCATTTTGAACAATAGAGCCTAAATATCTAAATCTCACTCTTATTAATGACTTGATCACCTAAAGTCACAACACTATCACTAAAACTTCTACAACTAAAATTACACTCGTATATTGTTTTAGATCTACTTAAATGAAAACCTTTAGACTCTAAAGTTGACCTCCATAATTCAAGTTTCATTGGACTCCTCTCTAGTCTTATCAACAAGAAGAATGTCATCGACAAAAGCATACACTAAGGTACATCTTATAAATGCCTCGTAAGAACATCCATAACTAAAGTAAAAAAGATAAGGGCTTAATGTTGATCTTTGATGTAATCCAACTAAAATAGGAAAATATTTTGTCAATCCTCCTTGTGTTTGGACACAAGTAACTCTGTATACATATCCTTAATGACTTGAATATAACCAATATTAACTCCTTTTTGTTCTAGAACTCTCCAAAGAACATCTCTTGAGACTTTATCATAAGCTTTCTTTAAATCAATAAATATCATATGTAGATCATTCTTACTTTCTATATGCTTCTCCATCAAACCTCTTAACAAATATATAGCATCCATATTAGATCTACCTGGCATGAAACTAAACTGATTGTGAGAAACTTCTGTATCACATCATAACCTATGCTCAATTACTCTCTCCCATAATTTTAATGTATGGCACATTAACTTAATTCCACTATAATTTGCACACTCTTGTGCATCACCTTTATTCTTAAATATAGGAACCAACAAACTCTTTCTCCACTCATCTGGGATCTTTTTAGTCTTTAAAATAACATTAAAAAGATTTGTAAGCCAAGAAATTCCTTGACCTCCTAAACATTTCCACACATCTATTGGAATATTATCCGTCCTCTTGCTTTTCCACATTTCATTTTCTTTAAAGCTTCACTAACTTTAGATTTACTAATACGATGATAAAAATGAAATTCTCTATTTTTGTTTAGGGTATTAAGGTTGCTAAAATCAATCATACTTTTAGATTATTCATTGAAAAGTTTATCAAAATACCTCATCCACCTATTTTCAATATCTTTTTCTAAGAAAAGCACTTTATTATTTTCATCCTTAATACCCATCACTTGAACTATGTCTTTACTTCTCATATCTCTTTGGTTGGGTAACTTATACATACATCTTTCACCTTCTTTGGTATCAAATCTATTGTATAAATCACTAAAAGCTAAATTTTTTGCATCATATATTGCTTTCTTAGAATCTCTACAGGCCACTTTATATCTTTCCCAATTCTCCAAATTTTTAAATCTAAACCAGGTTTTAAAATAATGCTTCTTATTTCTTATCTTTTCTTGCACACTCTGACTCCACCACCAACTATTCTTATTAAAAGAAGTTTTTCCTTTTGATTCTCCAAGCCATCTTTAGCAACTTGCTTAATTTCACTTGATATTTTTTCCCACATAACATTAGCTTCCTTATGAACATCCCAAATTCTAATTTCTTGTAGTTTGCTCTTAAAAATATTTTTATTTGTGTTCTTTAAGTGTCCCCATCTAATCCTAGGACAATAATTTAGTTTATTTTTTCTCTTATAACCTTTCATCTTAAAATCTAAAACTAATAGTCGATGTTGGGTACTTAAAATTTTACTTGGTATGACCTTACAATCTTTACAATCTAAACGATCTATTTTTCTTATCAGAAAATAATCAATTTGTGTTTTACTAGATCCATTTTTATAAGTAATAATATGTTCATCTCTTTTCTTAAATAAAATATTAGCAACTACAAAATCATAAGCTAAGGCAAAATCTAATATAGTCTACCTTCTTCATTAGTCACTCCAAATCCATAACCACCATGAATACTTTTAAAATTTTCTACCACTCTACCAACATGTCCATTTAAATCTCCCCCAATAAATACTTTTTCTTCAAGAGGTATCTTTTGTATTAATCCCTCTAATTCATTCCAAAAATTTTCGTTTGAGCTTACCTCTAAACCTACTTGAGGAGCATAGACAGTTATAACATTGATAATCTTAGTATCCATAATAATCTTTAAAGCTATAATTCTATCTCCACATCTATTAATACTTATAACATTATCTTCAAACTTTTATCTATAATCACACCTACACCATTTCTAGTTCGACTTTTACCTGAATACCAAAGTTTAAAACCTAAACTATCAATCTCCTTGGCCTTCTCACCAACCCATTTACTTTCTTGAACACAAAATATTTATCTTTCTATGAACCATAATATCTATTAATTCCATTAATTTACTTGTAAGAGTACCTATATTCCAAGATCCTAACCTAATTCTAGTTTCATGGACTAACTTCTTTGCCCGCATCCGTCCATAATGGGGAACCCTTGCTTATTTAACACGCACCCCGATCTGCGATGTATCTCATTTTTTTTTCAGTATTCAAGCCATGGTCATTAAACTCTAGGGATGAAGCATTAACACAATGATTTAAAGGATTCATGTCATGATTATTTCGACAAATTTTATGCTGGTTGTCGACTATCTAACGCAACCCACCACTTTTTGCATCCGGACTTGGGACCGGCAATGGTAGTGTTATCCTAAACCATAAAAAAAATAAAATAGAAAAAAAATTGTAACCCTAAATCTTAAACCTACAACTTTAAATCCTAAATCATAAACCCTAAACCTTAAACCTACAACCCTAAACCCTAAACCCTAAAAAACACTAAATCATCCCTAAACTCCCACCCTAACCCTCCCTAAACCTTAAACCCTAAACCCTAAACCATAAGTAAATCCTCTAACCTCCCTAACCTAACCCCACCCTAAACCCAACCCTAAACTAACCTAAACCCTAATTTAAACCTACCCTACCCTAAACCCCTGTTAACATGAAACCCTTAACCCAACCTCGACCCTAAACCCTAAACCCTAACTAAAGCCTCTGTCTATAAACCCTCCCACCCTAAACCCTCCCTAAACTTATAAACCTAAACCTAAACTAAATGAAACCTTAAAATATAATTAATAAAAAAACCTAATCCTAAATAAAATAAAAATAATTAAAAAAATAAAATCCTAAACTAAAACCTAAATCTAAACCTAAAAATAAAATAAAATAAAAATAAAAACTAAACTAAACTAAAAATAAATAAAAACTTGAACTTAACTAAGAAAATAAAATAAACTTAAAAATAAAAACTTAACGTAAAATCAAATAAAACAAACCTAAAATAAAATAAAATAAAAACTAAACAAAAACCTAAACCTAAAAAGTAAAGCTAGAAATAATGAAAAAATAAAACCTAAACCCTATTCTAAAAAAAACCTAAACCTAAACTAAAATAAACTAAACTAAAATAAATAAAATGTAAACATAAACATAAAATAAAGTACATCAAAACCTAAACCTAAACTAAATAAAATAAAATAAACTAAAAATAAACTTAAACCTAAACTAAAAAATAAAACCTAAAACCTAAACCTAAAGAAAAAATAAAAACCTAAACCTAAATATAAAAATAAAAAATAAAACTTAAACCTAAAAAAAAAAAAAAAAAAAATTAAACTAAAAAACAAACATAAACATACACCTAAACCTAAAAAAGAAACTAAATTAAAAAACCTAAACGAAATAAATAAATTAAACTAAATAAAAAGAAAGAATAAACCTAAATAAAAATTAGAAAAATATAATAAACTAGATGAAATAAAAATTAAATTAAATAAACCTAAACATATTGGTTTACTTCATTTAAAAAAAACCCTAAACCCTAAATCCTAAACCCCAAACCCAAAATCCTAAACCTTAAACCCTGAACTATAAAATTAACCCTAAATCTTAAAAACCCTAAACCATAAACCCTAAATAAACTAATAATAATAATAAAGAAAAATAAACCCTAAGAAATCTTAAAACAAACACTAAACCAAAAACCCTTAACCCTAAACCTTATACCTTAAATCCTAAACCCTAAAACCCTAAACCTGGTAAACCCTACCGGACCTTAAACCCTAAAACCCTAAACCCTAATCCCTAAACCCTATATCTAAACCCTAAAACCCTAAACCATAAACCCTAAACCCTAAACCCTGAAACTTAAAACCATAAACCCTAAACCCTAAACCCTAAACCCCAAACCCTAAACCCTAAACCCTAAACCCTAAAAAGCAAAAATCTTAAACCTAAACTAAGTAAAACCTAAATATATAATAAATAAATAAAACATTAACATAAATTAAATAAAAAATAAAATGAAATAAAAACCTAAACTAAAACCTAAACCTTAACCTAAACCTAATCCTAAAAATAAAATAAAATAAAAAATAAAAATAAAACTAAAATAAAAATAAAATAAAATCCTATACTAAACTATAAAATAAACCTAATAATAAAAAACTTAAATAATATAAAAACTAAACATAAAATAAAAATAAAATAAACCTAATACAAAATAAAATAAAACCTAAATGAAAGCCTAAATCTAAAAGATAAACCTAAAAATAGAATCTAAACCTTAAACTAAAAAAAATTGTAAACCTAAAATAAAATAAACATTAACCTAAACTAAAATAAACTAAACTAAAATAAATAAAACCTAAACCAAAACCTTAAATAAACTAAACATGAACCTTAAACTAAATAAAATAACCAAACTAAGAAAAAACATAAACCTAAACTAAAAAATTAAACCTAAAACCTAAACCTAAAAAAATTAAATAAAGACCTAAACCTAAACCTAAAAATAAAAAATAAAACCTAAACCTAAAAAATAACTTAAAAATAAAACTAAAATAAAAATAAACATAAACCTAAACATAAACCTAAAAAATAAACTAAAATAAGAAACCAAGAATAAAATAAATAAACCTAAAATAAATAAACTAAATAAAATAAAGATAACAAAGAAATCTAAATAATGGAACTAAACAAATTAAAATGAACTAAAATAAATAAAAAATAAGCTAAATAAACCTAAACCTATCGGTTTACTTAATTTAAAAAAATCATAAACTCGAAGCCCTAAACCCTAAACCCTAAACCCTAAACCCTAAAACTAACCTTAAACCATAAACCCTAAACCCTAAACCTTAAAAAATCCTAAATCCTAAATAAAAGAAAAAAATAAATAAAATAAAACTAAGCTGAAATAAATCCTAAAAAACAACAAAACCCAAGGCAAAACCTAAAACCTATAAAATAAATAAAACCTAAGATTAAAATAAATCCTTAAATATAAATAAAATAAAATAAACCAAAATTAAAATAAACTAAATAAACTAATAAAATAAGATAAATTAAAAAAATAAAAATAAACTAAAATAAAATAAATAGAAATCTAAAGTAAACTAAAAAATAAATTAAACCTAAAAATAAAAAACCTAAATAAAATAAAAAACTAAATTTAAAAAAAAAATAAAATAAACCTAAAATATAATAAAATAAAAACTAAATAAAATCTGAAACCGAAAAAATAAACCTTAAAATAAATAATAAATAAAACTTAAACCCTAAACTAAAAAAAAAAACTAAACCTAAAATAAAAATCAAATAAACCTAAACCTAAACTAAAATAAACTAAAATAAATAAAACCTAAACCTAAACCTAAGCCTAAACTAAATAACATTAAGTAAACTAAAAATAAACCTAAACCTACACTAAAAAATAAAACTAAAAGAAAAACCTAAATCCTAAACCTAAAAAAATAAAATAAAAACCTAAACCTAAACCTAAAAATAAAAAATAGAACCTAAACCTAAAAAATAAAATAAAAATAAAACTCAACTAAAACCTATACTTAAACCTAAAAAATTAAAGTAAAATAATTACCCTAAACTAAAAATGGAGACATCAAAAATAAATAAACTAAACTAAATAAAAATAAAAAATAAACCTAAATAAAAATAAAATATAAAATAAACTAAAAGAAATAAAAAATTAATTAAATAAACCTAAACCTAGTGGTTTACTTAATTTTAAAAAATGAACTAAACCCTAAACACAAAACCTAAAATTAAAAATTAAAAATAAAAATAAAAAAACCCTAACCCTAAAACCTAAACCTTGAACCCTAAACCTACAACTCTAAAAACCCTAAACCCTAAAGCCTAAGCGTTAAACCCTAAACCCTAAATCCTAAACCCTAAGCCCTAAAACCCTAAACTCTTAAACCCTAAACCCTAAACCCTAAACCCTAAACTCTAAAACCTTAACCCTAAAAACCTAAAAACCTAAACATAACCTAAATTAAACCTAAATATAATATAAATAAATAAAACCTAAACCTAAATTAAAAAAATCAAATAGAAAAGAAAACCTAAATTAAAACCTAAACCTTAACCTAAAATTAAAATAAAATAAAAAATAAAAATAAACTAAAATAAAATAAGTAAAAACCTAAACTAAATTAAAAAAGTTAAATAAACCCAAGAATAAAAAACCTAAATGAAATAAAAACTAAATGTAAAATAGAAAATAAAATAAACCTAAATTAATATAAAATAAAAACTAAATAAAAACTTAAACCAAAAAAATTAACCTAAAAAATAAATAATAGGTAAAACATAAACCTAAACTAAAAAAAAACTAAACCTAAAAAAAAAATAATAAATAAATTGAAACCTAAACTAAAATAAACTAAACTAAAATAAATTAAACCTAAACCTAAACCTAAAATAAACTAAACCTAAACCTAAACCTAAATGAAACAAAATAAAATAAATAAAACCTAAACCTAAACCTTAACCTAAACCAAAATGAAATAACATAAAATAAACTAAAAATAAACTGAAACCTAAACTAAAAAATAAAACCTAAAAATAAACCTAAAATAGAAAAACTAAATCATAAACCTAAAAAAAGAAAATAAAAACTTTACCATTAACCTAAAAATAAAAAATAAAACCCAAACCTAAAAAATAAAATCAAAATAAAACTCAATGAAAAAATAATAAACCTAAACCTAAACCTAAACTTAAAAAATAAAGTAAAATAAAAATCCTAAACTAAAGATAAATAAACCTAAAAAGAATAAACTACACTAAATAAAAATAAAAAATAAACCTGAGTAAAAATAAAATATAAAATAAACTAAAATAAATAAACCTAAACCTATTGGTTTGCTTAACTTAAAAAAATAAAAAAGAAAAACCTAAACCCTAAAACCTAAGCCCTAAACCCTAAACCCTAAACCTACAACACTAAACTCACAACCCTAAACCCTAAACCCTAAAAAACCCTAAACCCTAAACCCTAAACTCTAAACACTAACCCTAAACTCTAAACCCTAAACCCTAAGCCCTAAAAGCATAAACCCTAAAAGCCTAAACCCTAAACCCTAAACCTCGATTGAGTTGATTTTTATGAAAGGTGATCTTAAAGAAGTCTATGAAGAGGTTACAAAATACAAAGTTGGTGCTGCTGCACGTGTTGGTCTTGTTGTACCTATTGATGTTGTGGTTCCTGCAGGCAACACTGGTCTAGATCCTTCATAGACTTCTTTCTTCTCAATTCTCAACATCCCAACTAAGATAAAAAGGGGTACTTTTGAAATTATCACCCTGGTTGAGCTATTTAAAAAAGGCAATAAGGTGGGATCCTTAGAGGATGCTCTCCTCATTAAGCTAGGGATTAGGCCATTCTCTTATGGCCTTATCATCTAGTCTGTGTATGATGATGGTTCGGTGTTCAGTCCTGAGGTGCTTGACCTCACTGAAGATGATCTCATCAAGAAGTTTTCAATAGGCCTTTCAATGACCACTTCTCTCTCACTAGCCCTATCCTATTCCACTTTTCTGCAGTGCCCCAGATGTTCATCAAAACTTATAAAAATTTCCTCACCGTGGTGATTTCCACTGATTACACATACCCATAGGCAGAGAAAGTTAAGCAGTATTTGAATGATCCTAGTAAATTTTATGTTGTTGTTGTGCCTGCTTCGCTACTCAATTCTTTATTCGGCACTGCGGTTGAGGAGAAGAAGGAAGAAACTATCGATCATGATATGGATTTCAGCTTGTTCGACAAACCTTTTTTGACCTTCTATAAAATAATATTTTATTATCATTGAGAGTTAAATCATTTTGTGAAATACTATTTTTGTACATTTTTAAATTGCATTTTATTTTATCCTATTTTATTAGTTATTAAAGGATAATGTCTTGGTTGATTTGGTAATTACTTGTTAAAAATGTTGGCTTAATTGGCCTCATGCTCAATTCTATTAATTTTGATGATAACGAACACATGCTTGGATATTCTAATGAATATTTTTATGTGTTTCAGCTATATCAATTGCTAATTACATATCTAATACATTAGAGGAAATTGCAAGAGTAGAAGAATGAAACTGATAATATGAAGATCAAGATACAATATTTTGGGTTATATGACTATTCATATGAGTTCATTGGCATGAATCAATTTTCTCACAACTTAACATATTATTTTAATTAGGTTAATTTATAGAAATCTTTATTTAATTAACATTCAATTATATGTTTCATACATAGCATTAAAATTGTCAAAGTAATAAATGATAAAAACTATTAAGTATAATTATTTTATTTACTTAATATAATTAAGTATTTTAATTTAATTTGCTGGTTATAAGATAACTAACATATTTATGATTACATATAAATTATATCATAATTTTTAAATGTCACATGTCAAAATTAACAAAAATATATAAAATTTTGTATTTTAGCCAAAGTCATTTTCTAATCAAAGAATTCATATCTGATGTCATCTCCAACGGATTCCTTAAATTTTTGCCTTTAATTTAAGAGGTTACATGACCCACTTTTGATTAAAATTGAATTTATTATGATTTTCTAAACATTAGCTAATTTTTATAATGAATGCATGCTACATGCTTTGAATATATTGAGAGCCATATTTGATTACTTTTGACTTACCCATGTGAATAGCCAAATTATGGCTGCTAAATTTAATATTTATTTAATATAAATTATATTTTTATTGAATATTAAATTATTAGATGATAACATGAGGTTTGCATGATATATTTTTAAAATATGATCATCTTGCCTATAAATAGCCCTCATTCTCTTCATGAAAGCATTCCTCATTCAAAATTCAAAAATCCCTCTAGGAATCTATGAGAAAATTTCTTAGATTTTCCTTCCAAGTGTTCTCCAAATATTGCAAGATCAAATCCTTGGTTTGGAAGCTTCAACATCTTCAACTAAGCAAGCCTTCTTAAATTACTTGAGTTTGTTTTCTTGATTTTAATCCTCTTTAGTTGTTCATGCTATTTTCACCATCTATTTATTCTTTCCAATTTATACATTTTGGTGGATTAGTCTTTGGACATTATTTTTCACATCAAATTTTCTCAATCATTTTTTTGTGATAGACTCTTGTGATAATTTGTAGGATCTATTTCAACTTGCTGAAAATTTTAAATTCCTACAAATTTATTTTGGTTTCAAGAAATATTTCTTCATTAGTCTTATTTTGAAAGATCATTTATTCTTAGATCTATTTTAGAAGTATATTTTTATGTATTTAAAAATAAATTATTATGCTGAAATTATTTTTATATTTGCTAGATCTCTCTTTTTAATTAAAAGCTTACTAGCATACTTAGATCTATCATATACTCATTTTATTTAAGTATTGTGATCATTAGCATTAATTGAAAGAATCTTTTTGGTAAAAATAAAATAAATTATTCCTTGCTGAAATTTATTTTATTGTGTAAAAGAATATTGTGAAATTATTTTGAAATCATTTTTAAACATCTTAGTAAAATCTCTTTAAGATATTTATTTCAATATTAAGTGAGCATATTATCTTGCCAAAATTTTTAAGTTGTAAAGTGATTATTTATAAGTTGTGAGATCATTTTTTTGAATGAATGACTTGGTATATTTGTGAGAGATTTATTTTATCAAAATTTATTATTTTGTATTTTTCTTTTTGTGCTGTAAAATTTATTTTGGGGTTGTACTCGCCCCTTTCTAAGAGAGTACATATTTTTGTAGTGGTTGTACTCACCCCATTATAGGAGAGTACTATTTGTAAGCTATTTTTGCATTTAGTGGAATCCTAGTAAGGGGTGGTTTGGCATGGACGTAGGCCGATTTTGGGGTTTGGCCAAACCAAGTAAAAATTGTGTGCCTATTGTCTCTCTTTACTTTAATGTACTTTTATTTTTGCTGTATTAAGTATTGTATCCTGTCATTATAAAATCAAAAATTAATTCTCTGCTAAAAATTAAAATTTAAGATTTAAGTTTTAAAATTTTTAATATCACCCAATTCAAACCCCCAAAATACAAAATATTAAGTGAGTATATTATCTTGCCAAAATTTTTAAGTTGTAAAGTGATTATTTATAAGTTGTGAGATCATTTTTTGAATTGGACGGCTTGGTATATTTGTGAGAGATTTATTTTATCAAAATTTATTATTTTGTATTTTTCTTTTTGTGCTGTAAAATTTATTTTGGGGTTGTACTCGCCCCTTTCTAAGAGAGTACATAGAGGGACAATCCACTAATAGACCTCCACTTATAGATAGTGTACCATTTGATTATTGGAAAAATAGAATTAGTACATTTTTAAGAGGTCAAGATGCACACATGTGGTATATGTTGACACATCAATATCATACACCCATAGTATAAGTAAATGGCATTAAAGAAGAAAAACCTTTTCAGGAATGGTCTGTAGTTGAAAGAGAACTTGATGAATTAAATGCTAGGGCTTGTAATACTTTACATTGTGCTTTATTACCTGATAACTACTGAAAATTTCTATGTTAAGTATAGTAAAAGAAATATGGGATAAACTCATTATAACTTATGAATGAACTAGTGAAGTTAAATATGCTCACATAAATAGACTTGTTCATGAATATGAGTTATTTCATATGTCTCCTTCTGAATCTATTTTTGATATGTATACTAGATTCATGAAAATAATTAACACATTGCATTCTCTTGGAAAAACATATAGGAATCAAGACTTAGTCTATAAGATTCTAAGATGTCTTCCAAAAGAATGGGAAGCTAAAGTAACTATTAGTGAAAGGATTTATCTACTTATCCACTTGATCAGCTTTTGGGTTCTTTGATAGCACATGAACAGGTTATTGCTCAAAGGGATAAGATGGATAACTCAACAAAAAGGGAGAAGGAGAAAGGAAAAGCCATTGCATTACAAGTTGATGACAGTGATGAGCATAACACCTCAAGCTCAGATGGTGATAGTGATGAGGTGGTCATGCTATCCAAAAGGCTTGGGAACTTGCTAAAGAAGAAGAAACAAAGGTATAAAAATTCTAAAAACTATAATTTTCAAACTAAAAAATTTCCTACAGGTCAGGGGATCATTTGCTACCATTGTAAAAAGCCTAGACACATAAGAGGTGATTGTCCAGAACTTACTGAATCAAAGAAGAAAGAGATTGATGTGAAAAGAAGAAAAAATTTTAAGGAGAAAAAGTACCATAAGAAGAAGAAGATGGCTTTATGGGCCAATCCAGATTCAAATGAATCAAGTACTTGCTCATCCGATGAAGAGGTCAACATATGTCTTATGGAAAATGGAGAATCTGACTTAGATTCTCAAGTGGTATGTAATGATATATCTTATGATGAATTAGATGATGTTTCTAATGATTTAGTTATTGAATATAAAAAATTAATAAGAAAATACAAAACCTTAGAAAAAGAACATACAAATTTAGATATGCATTTTTGTGATTTAAAAAATGAATGTGATAATTTAAAAAGTAAAAATACTTCTTTATTAAATTGTTTGTATGTAAACTTGAAAGAGAGAATATCTTGTTAAAAGCAAGATTAGAATTATGTTTGAAATCATAAGTTCATTATAATACTTCATCAAGAAAAACATTTAATAGAAATTATTTGCATCATACACATCCCACTCATATACCTTATAATTATCGTGCTAAGTCATATGCAAACACTAATGTTTGGTGCAACTATTGTGATAGAAAAGGTCATATTTCATTTGATTGCTATGCACGTAAATTACAAAACACTAAGCAATTATCTTATATATGGGTACCAAAAGGTACAAGCACTACACAAACCACGCATGCTAGATATCTTGCTTCAAATATAAAATGTAAAGCCAAACATGTTTGGGTTCCAAAAGTTAACATGTGAGTTTCTTTTGTAGGAATGCCTTCAAAGAAAAATCAAAGAAGGCATGTGCTACTTGGATAGTGGATGTTCAAGACATATGACGAGAGATAAAGATAAATTGACAACTTTAGAATCAAGTGATGGAGGATTTGTTACATATGGAGATAATGCAACGGGAAAGATCATTGGCATTGGTTCTATTTGTAAGAATTCTATCACTTTAGATAAAGTTTTTCTAGTAGAAGGATTAAAACATAATTTAATTTCTATTAGTCAATTATGTGATAAAGGTTTGAATGTAGTATTCCATGGATCATATTGCATTATAAAAAAATAATGAAAATGTTTTGTTAGTAGGACAAAGATACAAATATATTTATGTAATTGATTTAGATAGCTTTCATGATGTGAATTTGAATTTACTTTGTTTAAAAGAACTAATGATGATATATGGTTATGGCATAGGAGACTATGTCATATTAACATGCACACACTTAATAAAATTGCCAAACTTGATTTAGTAGTTGGATTGCCTAAATTAAATTTTCATTCAAACTATATTTGTGATGCATGTATTCATGGTAAGCATTCTAGAAGCTCATTTAAAAGTGAAAATATTGTTTCTACTTCTAGACCTCTAGAATTATTGCACATGGATTTATTTGGTCCTATTAACACCACTAGCTTAGGTGGAAAAAATTATGGTTTTGTGATTGTTGATGATTTCTCTAGATATACTTGGGTTTTATTTGTAACTTATAAGGATGATGTTTTTGGTAAGTTTAGAAAGTTTTATAAATATATTCAAAGAGAGCAAGGCCTTTTGATTAATAGGGTTCAAACTGATCATGGTGGCAAATTTGAAAATAAATTATTTTGAGGATTATTGTGATGAACATGGGATTAGATAAAATTTTTCTGCACCTAGAACTCCCTAACAAAATGTAGTAGTAGAGAGAAAAAATAGAATATTAATTGAATTAAGTAGATCTATGCTTGATGAGTATAAATTGCCAAAATATTTTTTGGTAGTAAATCTTGCATGTTATGTGATGAATATGATCTATTTTAGACCAATTTTGAAGAAGACACCCTATGAATTATTTTTTGGAAAGAAGCCTAAGATTGAACACTTTCATGTATTTGGATGTAAATGCTTTATTTTGAATAACAGAAAAGATTATGTAGGTAATTTTGATTGCAAATTAGATGATGGTATTTTCTTAGGATACTCTCTTTCTAGTAGAGCTTGTATAGTTTACAATAAAAGAAAAATGATTGTAGAAGAATCAAAATATGTTATTTTTGATGAAAATTTGATTGATCCTATTAGAAATGAACTGATTGATGAAGAGATTGATAATTTTAAGAAAATATCTTTAGAAGATAATATGGATGATTCATTGCCTAAAGAATAGAAATATAATAAAAATAATCCAAAGGAACTAATTATAAGAGATCCTTCAAAAGGAGTTAAGACTAGAAGACATAGTAAAGAAGTTGTAGATCATTCAGTATTTTTATCTGAGGTTGAACCTAAAAATTTAGAAGAAGCATTAAATGATAATTTTTGGATTATTGCTATAGAAGAAGAGTTGAATCAATTTGTAAGAAACAATGTTTGGGAATTAGTCCCAAGACCCCAAGATCAAAATGTCATTAGAACAAAATGGATCTTTAGGAAAAAGCTAGATGATTTAGGTTGTATTGTTACAAATAAAGCTTGGTTAGTTGCACAAGGGTACACACAAGTTGAAGGTATAGATTTTGAAGAATCTTTTGCACCCGTAGCAAGACTAAAAGCTATCAAGTTACTCCTTTCTTATGCTTGTTTTAGAAATTTTAAACTTTTTCAAATGGATGTCAAAAGTGCATTTTTGAATGGATTTATTGACCAAAATGTATTTGTAGAGCAACCACCTGGATTTGAGAGACTTGATTGTCCAAATCATGTGTATAAATTAAAGAAAGCCTTATATGGTTTAAAACAGCTCCTCGTGCTTGGTATGATAGGTTAAGTAACTTTTGATAGATCATGGATTTAGAAAGGGTAGAGTAGATACCATCTTATTCCTTAAGAGCATAGATGATGATTTGATTATGGTACAAGTCTATGCAGATGATATATTATTTGGAAGTACAAATGAAACTTTATGCCATGAGTTCTCATCATTGATGTCTAAAGAGTTTGAAATGAGTATGATGGGAGAACTTAATTTTTTCTTAGTTCTTCAAGTGAAGCATCAAGAAAATGGCACATTCATCTATCAAACCAAGTACATAAATGAATTGCTTGAGAGGTTTGACATGAAAAGATTTAAATCTAGTAAAACTCCAATGAGCCCATCTACAAAATTGGATTTAGATGAATTAAGAAAATATGTTGATCAAAAAGTTTATAGGAGTATGATAGGTTCACTTTTATACCTTGATACTAGTAGACCTGATATTATGTTTGCTGTTTGTTTGTGTGCTCATTTTCAGGCCAACCAGAAAGAATCTATTTAATAGCAGTCAAGCGTATCTTTCGGTATTTGATAGACACTACTAGGTTAGGTTTATGGTATCCTAAAAATTCTTTGTCATATGATTTGGTTGCTTATTCTGATGCTGATTTTGCAGGATGCAAAGTAAATAGAAAAGCACATCTAGCACATGTCATTTTTTTAGGATCATCACTTGTGTCTTTGTCATCTAGGAAACAAAATTTTGTAGCTTTATCCACTATTGAGGCTGAGTACATAGCTGCCAGTAGTTGTGTTGCTCAGGTCCTTTGTTAAAGCAACAATTAGAAGATTTTGGTATTAAGAAAGATCACATTCTAGTTCAGTGTGACAATACAAGTGCTATTAGTTTGACTAAAAATCCTATCCAGCACTCATGAACCAAGCATATCGAATTTAGACATCATTTTATTAGGGATCATGTTTTGAAAGGTCACGTTAATATTAATTTTATTAGTACTGATATACAAATTATGGATATTTTTACAAAACCCTTACCTGAAGAATGTTTTTGTACTTTAAGATGCATGCTTGGAATGTTAGATCCTAATATTTAAAATTGTATGTAGTTTTTTCTCACTTTTTGATGTTGTTAAAAGGGGGAGCAGAGTAAAATGTTGGTTACTATTAAGTCTATTTCATGCATAAATTTAGGGAGAGAAACATTATTCATCTCTTATGCATAAATTTTTTTTAAGAGAATTTTTTTCAAAAACTATGATGAATGGTCAATTTTCACCTTCATCAAAATCAATACCCAACATTAGTTTGTCATCATCAAAAAGGGCGAGATTGTTGGCTTAATTAGCCTCATGTTCAATTCAATTAATTTTGATGATAACGAACAAATGCTTGGATGTTCTAATGAATATTTTTATGTGTTTTAGATATATCAATTGCTAATTACATATCTAATACATTAGAGGAAATTGCAAGAGTAGAAGAATGAAAAGGAAAATATAAAGCTCAAGATACAATATTTTGGGTTATATGACTATTCATATGAGTTCATTGGCATGAATCAATTTGTTCACAACTTAACATATTATTTTAATGAGGTTAATTTATATAAATCTTTATTTAATTAACATTCAATTATATGTTTCATACATAGCATTAAAATTGTCAAAGTAATAAATGATAAAAACTATTAAGTATAATTATTTTATTTACTTAATATAATTAAGTATTTTAATTTAATTTGCTGGTTATAAGATAACTAACATATTTATGATTATATATAAATTATATCATAATTTTTAAATGTCACAGGTCAAAGTTAACAAAAATATATAAAATTTTGTATTTTAGCCAAAGTCATTTTCTAATCAAAGAATTCATATCTGATTTCATCTCCAACAAATTCCTTGGATTTTTTTTCCTTTAATTTAAGAGGTTACATGATCCACTTTTGATTAAAATTGAATTTATTATGATTTTCCAAACATTAGCTGATTTTTATAATGAATGCATGCTACATGCTTTGAATATATTAAAAGCCATATTTGATTACTTTTGACTTACCCATGTGAATAGCCAAATTTTGGTTGCTAAATTTAATATTTATTTAATATAAATTATATTTTTATTGAATATTAAATTATTAGATGATAACATGAAGTTTGCATGATATATTTTTAAAATATGATCTTCTTACCTATAAATAGCCCTCATTCTCTTCATGAAAGCATTCCTCATTCAAAATTCAAAAATCCCTCCAGCAAATCTAAGAGAAAATTTCTTAGATTTTTCTTCCGAGTGTTCTCCAAATTTGCAAGATCAAATCCTTGGTTTGGAAGCTTCAACATCTTCAACTAAGCAAGCCTTCTCAAATTACTTGAGTTTGTTTTCTTGATTTTAATCCTCTTTAGTTGTTCATGCTATTTTCACCATCAATTTATTCTTTCCAATTTATACTTTTTGGTGGATTAGTCTTTGGACAATATTTTTCACATCAAAGTTTCTCAATCATTTTTTTGTGATAAACTCTTGTTATAGTTTGTAGGATCTATTTCAACTTGCTGAAAATTTTAACTTCCTACAAATTTATTTTGGTTTCTAGAAATATTTCTTCATTAGTCTTATTTTGAAAGATCATTTATTCTTAGATGTATTTTTGAAGTACATTTTTAAGCATTTAAAAATAAATTATTATGCTGAAATTATTTGTAGGCTGGTTTTGGGGTTTCGACGAACCATGTAAAAATTGTGTGCCTATTGTCTCTCTTTACTTTACTGTACTTTTATTTTTGCTGCATTAAGAATTGTATCCTATCATTATAAAATCAAAAATTAATTTTCTACTAAAAATTAAAATTTAAGATTTAAGTTTTAAAATTTTTAATATCACCCAATTCACACCCCCCTCTTGGGTGCTATAGTGACTCACAAAAAAATGCCCTAAACCCTAAACCTAAACCAAAAATAACAAAATAAATTAAAAAATAAACATAAAACCTAAAACCTAATAAACCTAAACCCTAAGAATGGGCAGAACCTTGATAGCAGGAACATCACCGTCAACGAGGCTCAATCAAGATCTGGCGGTGGAGGTAATGGCGGAGGCAGAGGCGATGATTATCATAATAGTGGTGGGGAACCTGGAGGTGTTGGTGGATATGATGGTGGTGGTTGGAGCAGTGGTTGTTATGGAGGTGGGAGGAGCGACGGAGGTTACAAACAAAGTGGTGTCGGAGGGAGACATCGGAGATTTGATGGTGGATCCTGCTACTTGAGAGATCGTGGTGGTTTTGATGGGAATTGGAGAAACTAAAGAATGGCCAATCCAATCTGCTGCTTATGGAACTATGTATTTAAAGTAGAGATGGTTCTAGTTATCTTGAATTTTTGATTTGCACTATGCATGTTCATTTTTTATTTATATCGTCATTTGTATCTTAGAAAACTTGGTGAAATCAAAAAGAAAAAATGTTAAATCTGAATTATTCTCTGATAAAAAAAAAACAAAAACCCTAAATTAAAACCTGAACCCAAAACTTAAATCCTAAACCCTAAACCCTAAACCCTAAAAATAAAAAGAAATAAAAAAACCCTAATCTTAAATCCTAACACCTATAACTAACCCTAAACCCTAAACCTGCAACTTTAAACCCTAAAGCATAAACCCTAAAATTCTAAACCCCAAACCCAAAATCCTAAACCCAAAACTCTAAACCCTAAACCCTAAACCTTAAAGCCTAAAAACCCAAAATCCTAAAGCCTAATCACTAAATCCTAAACCCTAAACCCTAACCCTAATCACAAAAATCTAAAACCCCAAACCCTAAAATCCAAAGCCTAAACCCTAATCCTTAAACCCTAAAAACCAAAAAACCTAAACCTAAAGTAAATAAAACCTAAAAATAAAATAAATAAAAAAAACTTAAACATAAATAAATTAAAAAATAAAATAAAATAAAAATTGAAACCAAAAATTAAAATAAAAACCTAAACTAAACTAAAAAGTAAAATAAACCTACGAATAATAAACCAAAATAAACTTAAACCTAAACATAAAATAAAAATAAAATAAACCAAAATTAAAATAAAATAAAAACTAAATAAAAACTTAAACCTAAAAAATAAATATAAAATTAAATAAAAAATTAAACCTAAATAATAAACTAAAAAAATAACTTAACCTAAAATAAAAAAAATTTAAACAAAATAAAATAAACCTAAACATAAACTAAAATAAACTAAATTAAAATAAATAAAACCTAATCCTAAACCAAAAAATAAATTAAACCTAAATCTAAACCTAAACTTAAACCTAAACAAAATAAAATAATATAAACTAAAAATAAACCCAAACTTAAATTGAATTATAAAACCTAAAAATAAACCTAAAATAAAAACCTAAAACCTAAACCTAAAAAAATAAAATAAAAACCTAAACCTAAACCCAAAAATATAAAATAAAACTTAAACATAAATAATAAAATAAAATAAAACTCAACTAAAAAATAAACCTAAACTTAAACTTAAACCTAAAAAATAATCTAAAATAAAAAACTCAAACTAAAATAAATTAACTAAACTAAATTAAAATAATAAATAAACCTAAATAAAAAATAAACTAAGTGAACTTAATAAGCTTAAACCTATGAGTTTAGTTAATTTAAAAAATAATAATAATAAAACCTTAAACCCTAAACCCTAAAACTAACCCTAATCCCTAAACCTTAAACCTAAAAGACTAAAGCTACAACCCTAAGCCCTAAAAAACCCTAAACCCTAAACCCTAATCCTAAACCCTAAACCCTAAAACCCTAAACACAAAACCCAAAACCCTAAACCCTTAAAGCCTAAACCCTAAACCCTAAAACTAAACTTAAAGTATCTAAATAAATTACAAAAATAAACCTAAACCTAATCCCTATGAATGGGCCATACCTTGACGGCAAGAACATCACCGTCAACCAGTCTCATTCTAGATTTGGTGGTGGAGGCAAAGGCAGAGGTGGAGATTATCATAGTGGTGGTGAGGGATCTGGAGGAGCTGATGGATATGGAGGTGGTGATCGGAGCAGTGGTGGTTATGGAGGCAGGAGGAGCGACGGAGGTTACAGCCGCGGTGGTGGCGGAGGGGGAGATCGGGGATATGATGGTGGATCCTACTACTCGAGAGGCCGAGGTGGTTCTAATGGAAACTGCAGAAATTGAACAACGACCGAGCCGATATGCTACTTATGGAGCTGTGTCTTTACATTAGAGATGGTTCTAGTTATCTATGATTTTTTGATTTTCCATGGGCTCATTTTTTATATAAAATACTTCGTCTTAAAAGAACTTGGTGTGTTACTTGGTTGATCAAATCGAAGTGAAGAAATGTTGAATCTAAATTTGTTCTCTGTTAAAAAAACCAAAAACCTTAAACCCTAAGATAAAATCAAAACCCAAAACCTAAAACCTAAATAGTAAAACTTCAATCCTAAAAACTAAATAAAAATAATACTAACCCTAAACTTTAAAACCCAAAACCCTAAACCCTAAACCCTAAAAACCATAAACCCTAAAGCTTAAACACTAAATCTTTAACCCTAAACCCTAAAACCTAAAGCTTCAGACCCTAAAACCTAAATCAGAATCACAAACCACTAAATACCAAACCCCTAATCCCTGAAGCCTTAAACCTAAAACCTAAGCCTAAACCTAAATAGAAGTTAAAAAATAAAATAAATAAAAAACCATAAACCTAAATAAAATAAAATAAAAGCCTAAACCTAAACTAAATAGCCTAAACCTTAAAAATAATAAAATAAAAATAAAAATGATAAAATAAATAAATAACTAAACTAAAAGAATTAAAATAAACTTTTGGGATAAAAACCTAAATAAAATAAAAAGTAAACGTAAAATAAAAATAAAATAAATCTAAAATAAAATAAAATAAAAATTTTAACCTAAAAAATAAACCTAAAAATCAATAAAAAATAAAACCTAAACCCTAACCTAAAATAAACTAAACTAAAATAAAATAATACATATACAAACAAAATAAAAGCTAAACTGAAACTAAAATAAACTAAACTGAAATAAATAAAACCAAACCTAAACCAGAGCCAAGACTAAAACAAGATAAAAAATAAAATAAAGAATACTGAGACCTAAATTTAAAAAATAAAACCTAAAATAAACCAAAGATAAATGCACAAACAAACATGAAAAAAAAAATAAAAATAAACCTAATAAACCTACAAATAAAAAAAATAAAGATTTCTTAAAATAAAAATAAAATAAATTTAACTAAAAATGAAGCTTAGCTCAAAGTAAAAGTATGCAAGAAATAAAAAACCCCAAACTAAAATAATTAAACCTAAATAAATAAACTAGTAATAAAAATTAAAGGCTAAAATAAAGATTATAAATAAAATAAACTAAATAAAAGCTTAGGCTTGGTTTGCTTAAGTTTAGAATGAAGGTAAAATAATGTTATACTAGATCCTAGGCCACTAGGCTACACTGGACAGTAAAGTGACCCTACACTAGATCTGCAATCTGAGCCCCACTGACCAGGCCACTGACACACTAGGCCTTTTGGCTTTGGCCCAGAGGCCCTAGAGCTAAACTGGTCAGTAAGTAGGCCTAAAAGAGCTGAGCCTGCAGGAAATCTTTGACCTGAGCCCTAGGCCCTGAAAACCTAAAAATTAAACCTAGATAAAGAATGGGAAAATAAAAAACTAAAACCTAAAGTAAAATAAGAAGATAAAGAGCTAAAACTACAGGTAAACATGTGAAAGTGAAATAAAATAAAAATTAAAATAACTATAATAAATAAATAAAAATATAAATAAACTAAAAATAAAATAAACCTAAGAATAAAAATAGTAGTAAAGTAAATGTAATATAAAATGAAAAAATAAATAAAGCTAAAATAAAATCCACCTAAGGGTTAAACCACAGAATAAAAAATAAAACCTAAACCCTAAACTAAAACTAAACCTAAAATAAATTAAAATAAATAAAATGGGATTAACCTAAGAGCTAAATAAACTAAAACTAAAATAATTAAAACCCTGAGCAAAATAACTAAAACACTATGCCAATAAAATAAATAAAATAACTAAAAATAAACCTAAATATAAACTAAAAATAATACCTAAAATAGCCTAAAGATATAAACCTAAGAAAATGAAATAAAACCCTAAACCTAAACATAAAATGAAAAATGAAAACCAAACCTAAAAAATAAAACCTAAACCTAAAAATAAAATAAAATGATACTTTAAAAATAAAACTAAACTGGCTGAAACCTAAAAATAAGCTAAAATAAATATCCTAATATAATATAAATAAAACCTAAAATAAATAAACTAAACTAAATAGAAAAACCTAAATAAAATAAAATAAACCAAATAAACCTAAACCTAGTGGTTTACTTAATTTAAAATATAAAGAAATATCAAACCCTAAACCTGTCAGATCACAAGTATGCCTAAATCCTAAATAATAAAACTAACACTAAACCACAAACCCCTCAACTAATCTTCACTTGCTAGACCTGCTACCACTAAAAACCTTAAACCTAAACCTAAACCCTACACCTAAACCCAAAACTAAAACCCCGAACCATGAACACTAAAACCATAAACCCTAAACGTAGGTTGATCTAATTTTTATGAAAGCTGATCTTAAAGGAGCCCACTTTCCTTGCTAAGCTTGAGATTAGGCCACCCTCTTATGGCTCTATCGTCCAGTTTGTGTATGATTATGGTTCGGTGTTCAATCCTGAGGTTATTAACCTCACCGAAGATGATCTCATCAAAAATTTTTTGACAGGCCTTTCAATGATCACTTCTCTCTCAATGGCCCTCTCTTATCCCACCCTTATTGGAGTGCCCCACATGTTCATCAATGCTTACAAGAATGTTCTCATTATCATAATTATCACTGATTACACATGCCTGCAGGTCGAGAAGGTTAGGGAGTATTTGAATGATCTTAGTAATTTTGATGTGGCTGCTTCACGATGCTTACCTACTCTCACCTTCTGCTAGCAGTTGTTGTTCGCGATTGGAAGAAATGAAGAGTCTACTAAGGAATCTGATGATGATATGGGTTTTAGCTTATTCGACTAAGCTTTGTTGTCCTTAATTTCTACTTTAATCAAGAATATTCATAAGGAATTTCCATTTCGTATGATGTAATTAACTATGGAGGCTTGCTTCCATAGGGAACTTAAGGAACCTAGCTAAATATAAACCATACTTTACTTTTCCATTTAAAGTAGAGAAAAGATCTCTAGTACATTCGAAGACCCATCATGCCTTAGGAGTCCTTATTAGGTAATTAGGTCTATTATAGTATGATGATTTCTATCTTTTAAGATATTGCATCATACCTTAATGATGTACCTGATCAGTTCAATAAATACCCCCTAAGATCTGTGTGGTGTCCCACCTCCAAAAATAAACACCATAAATTTTTCTAGAAAATCTGCTAGGGAGGATTCCTCTCTCCATCTCTAGTAGACATTATTGTCTCTTATCATCGATAGTTGACTTATATTTTATATAAGCCCAAATAGTATCTTTCTTTCTATTGACACTTAGCTTATTTCATCCTTAAGAAAAGCTAGCCAACATCCTTTAGGTTTTAGGACCTCATTCCATGCAGGTCTTAAAATACCTATTGGGTCCCCCAATAGGTAAAAGTAAACTAACTAAATAAAGGAGATGACAAAATAAAAATTTTTGAACCTCTTTTCTTTCAAAATGAAACAAATACCAAGTCATACTTACTTAACATACTACATTTGTTAGGTAAGAATCCCACTTTTTAATTAAAATCAAATACATTTTTGGACCTTACCCAACATACCACATTTGTTAAGTAAAAGCCCTAACTTTGTTAGTTAAGAATCTCACTTTAAAATATATTAAACACACTTGAGTCTTACTTAACATAGCAAATTTATTTAGTAAGGGTCTCATTTTTCAAAATCAAATCAAAATACATCAAACACATTGTGCTTCACGTAGCATACCTAAATTTGCTAAGTAAAGATCCCATTTTCAAATCAAAACAAATCAAATACATGACAAACAATCATAGCAAACAATAAAGATATTTTCAAAAATATCTTCAAACATGCACTTAGATCTCTCTTAGCATACCCAAATTTGCTAAGTGAAAGCTCCAAAATCAAAATCTCAAAATAAAGGATTAGCAAAATAAAATCATCTCCAAAAATCTCTCCAAATAGAGGAACCTCATTCAACATATCCAAATTTATTGGATGAAGGTTCTAAAATTAACAAACTAATTCTTATGGAAAAGTCTCTCTTCAAAATTATAAATCTCTCCAAATCAGTGAACCCCACTTAGCATAATTAAATATGTTTAGTGTGGGTTCAAATTCTGAATTAAAACTAGAAATCAGTGATTGAAGGAAAATATGAAGGTCAATGTCTAATTTAGTTATATTTTCACATGCAGAGATATCAGAGTAGTTAGTTCAGCTCAGTCTCTAATCAATACAGTTGTCATGGCTCATAACAAGTTTGTTTTCTCTTTCCCCTCCAGTGTAGACTTTCCCTTGGATTAGGCCAATCTCACCGCGACTGAGGCCACCCACCTAATTAACTTTGGTCGTGGATATGAGGGGGTTAGGGTTACTTGTGAGGGGGTATCCCTCATAACTATTAGCAATGAGGAGGTGGTAAGGTAGAAGCCACTCCTCTGCTTTCATGTTGAGTTTGACCACAAGTTTCCCTCTCTGAAGACAATAGCTATGGAGGTCCCTATCGTAGTGCCAGTGCCAGTTTAGTCTACTTCTATTGTTCCTACTATAGCTTTTGTGAGCTACCTCCTCCTCGTCTCAAGAGAAGGCTATCTTAGCATCTGAGATAGTCTCCCCACCTTCGAGCTAGGTTCCAACTCCCATACCCAACATCAACAAAAGCAAGAAGATCAAGCGGCACCATGAGAGCGGCGGGGAGGTAGATGTATATATTGAGGAGGGTTCTCCGAGAGGTCTCCCCTTTCTTGGGTGTTAGTAGATTCCACCCCTCTCAGTTGGATGGAGGAGGATGCTAGAATTGCATTCCCTCCACCACCCCTACTAGGTATTAGGGGAGGAGGCCTATGTTAGACTTAGAATAGTTCTTTGCCAGGTTGGCAAAGCCTATGGATGCTCAGAGTCTAGTTCATTATTTGATCTAAGGTCTGTGATCCCCAGGAGCATCAGTTCCCAGATTCATAGAGAGAGGGCCATCAAAGCCAAGGTTGTAGCCAAGGCGGGTAGTAGGGAGAGACGAAAGTATGTCAGGCAGTCGGTGACCTCTGCCCTTATTGATTTCACCGATCGGTGGGCCACCATGGCCAATTGTACAAACATTATAGTACTCACCCCGGTCATTGAGGAGAGCTCCAGAAGGGGCGTCGTGTTACCCCAATTCCATTCCTTGTCCTCGTCACCGTCTAGGTACCTCCTTCCACTATTCCTGACCACATTTGGGAGAGGAAGTCCCCCAGTGATCGGCTATAAGGATCCCACTCCATCTACTCCACTGTTGAGGTGAGGTTGAGCTCTCCCATTCCACCTCCCACTTCAGTTGTGGTGAAGGAGTGGCGGACAAAAGTCACCGTGGTCATGCTACCACCACAGCCACAGTAGTCACCACCAGTAATAGTGATAGTAGTAGAGGAGGAGGGGACACAAGTATAGTTCTCATGGCAGTCGATCCTCTTAGTGAGGGTGTACTGTTAGTAGGCAGCATCTATTATATAGATTCAGACAAGCATAGTTCCATAGTTGGCAATCAACGAGCCTTTGTTCCGGTCCAGCCAGGAAGAGTAATAGATC
This sequence comes from Cymbidium sinense, assembly GCA_021442155.1. Lineage (NCBI taxonomy): Eukaryota > Viridiplantae > Streptophyta > Magnoliopsida > Asparagales > Orchidaceae > Cymbidium > Cymbidium sinense. Next base: position 85,889,587 of record CM038216.1, read on the forward strand.
GTTCACTAGATGACATCTTAGAGGACTACTTTACTGAGAAGATATGATTTCTAAGTAATGATCATTTAAATTCAGAGGAGGAGAGGGTAGCTTTTGACCTCAATAAGGATGATCTTCTAGAGGGTTCGGCCGAAGTCCACATGGTCAATACTTGAAGCCACCTCCACCGAGACCATCAGAGCCAGGAAGGTGCTATGGTTGAAGAAGATGATGTCATCCATTCAACCCAACACCTCCTCCAACAGCTTAGGCAAAAGGATGATCAAATCCATATGATGGAGAAGAAGGTTGAGGATTTATTAGCAGCAGTACTAGCACTTTAGAACCAAGCTCCAGCATTCCATCCTAACCTTATGGAGGCCAAGTGTCCTGAGCTTCTACATGTTTTATAACCCCTAAAAAGTACCTCTCCAGTAGGTTAGGACAGTGGTAGCCTGCATAGAAAGGTCATAGATAGCACCTCCATGCAGGAGAGGGACCATAAATAAATGGTGGAACAGCAAGTGATAAAAGCATTGGCGCAAGCCCAGGGTACTTCATTCAATCCAAAGGATAGACCCTACCTAGAGAAATTTGATACAGCTCAGTATCCCAAAAGGGTTTGTGCCACCTTCTTTCAATATTTTTGATGGCAGTGGGAACCCTCGATAGCATATAGGGTACTTTAGAGATGGATGTTACAACGCTGGTGGTAGCGATGCACTTCTCTTTCACTTATTTATCAGTAGTCTTTCAGGGATTGCATTCCATTGGTATGCCAAACTGCCCAACAGTTTGATAAAGACATTTGCTGAGTTGGAGTAACTTTTCATTAAGAGTTTTGGTGGAGCTCAATAGAGGGTGACTATGGGCGATCTCAATGTAGCATAACAAAACCCTAGTAAGTCTCTCATTGATTATATTCTCAGGTGGAAAAACCTAAGTATGAAATGTGAACCATCGTTGTCCGAACAACATGCCATAAATATTCTTTTTAAGAATATTTATGTGGCCCTTCATGCTCAAATTTACTATCAAAACCTTTGAAGTTAATCAACAAGGTGAGAAGCCAAATAGTTACCTTTCAAAAACTAGATGTCCAAGCCTAAACTGTAGAAAGCTTTTGAAAACAAGTCAGTGGTAGTGGCTTTAGTTAACAGGGGGAAGCAGCTAGTTAGAGTTCAGTTGAGAGACTAATAGCCTCCACATCCACGCCTCACCACCACCTCCATTTATCACGGCCACCACCACCTTAATGGCCATTACCACCACCTCCTCAATTACTGGTACTCTATCCAGCCCAGGTAGCTATTACCCACCTACTCTTTTGGACTAAATAAGCCATATTCTTTCAAGAGAAAGGTAGTCAAGAAAATCTTTAAGAACCTCTTAAAGAAGTTAATTTTAGCTACAGAGTGGGCAAAGCGATGATCCTAACTTTTCTCTTAGCCATGTCTTAGAGGGTGCATCACCTTCAGGGCGGCTTGACCGACCACAAGTCAGTGTCTGTAATTTTCTAAGGATTACTTATTTACTTATTAGAATAACTATCTAGTTTTGTTAGGGTAATCCTTGGGGATACATGTGATCCTCTCAAGACAAAAGAAGGTTGGCATATTTCCTTATCCTAAGCCTCTAAAAAGATTATTTCTAAGATCAAGAAACTCTCCTAACAGGTACCTGAGGTAGCTCAAACCTCCAACATCAAGGAAGGTTTACAAGTTGTCAAAGACAACTTGGGGAAAGTGGGAGCTTAGCAGTAGTAGCAATAGTCCACACTTGCCTGGAATAGTTCAGTAGCACAACCACCGACCGAGTCTAGCATTCCCTCCACCATTGCAACTACTACTTCATCTAGTTCTTCTTCTGATAGGAGTGTTGTATCAGTGGACAAGGGCACTAAAACCTTACCCACTTACTTTATTTGATTTCTATCATGTACGTCAACCTAAAAAGAAATCAATAAAGAAAATAGATTCAACTTACATCTTGTCCATTTCGGATGCTCTTGATTTTATTTCTATTGAAAGCTCTCCAAGTCTAGAAAATAATAATAGCTTTAATAATTCCAATCCTTTTTCTTCCAATTCAGAATCAGACTTTCCTTTCCTAAATCAAATAGGTTCACCCATTGAGATTAACTTGGAGTCAACTGACTCAGAGGGTCTCATAGGCACCTTAGGATAAGGGTGAGCAAATCATTAGTTCCAGTGAGCAGATAGCCCCTCCATAGGATGCTCCACCTATGGATATGCTTATGGAGGACTAGCCTAGAGTTGATTATAACATTCTAGCTCACCTTTGAAAGTTGCCAGCTAAGTTAATCATATATGACGCCCTTGTCTTATCCAAAGAGTTGAGGGAATCTCTAATCAAGGCTCTTCTTGATCTAGAGATTAACATAGCTCAGTTGACTGCTATTGGAGAGGAGGTTCATGATTCAAAGGATGTCCCAAGAGTAACTTTCAGTAATGTAGACTTTCTTTTAGGGATGATCAGACACAACCGTCCCCTTTACATCATAGTGGACATGGGCAGTTTCACATAATCCATAGTGTTGGTTGACCTAGGTGCAGCAGTCAACATTATGAGTTTAAAGACCCTTGCCTACTTAAGGATTGACATCTCCAAACTCAATTTAGAGAGGATGATGTTGAAAGGATTCAATGAGCAAGGAGAGAGGGCTTTAGGCTCCATAGTGTTGCCAATGAATATTGATGTGTGGAAGGCCAAGTTTCACATTATAGATTCAGATACATCTTTCAATGATTTTCTAGAGAGACTGTGGATACATGAGAACAACATGGTCACATCTTCTTTACACTAATGCATCAAGTTCATGAGAGGTGGGATAGAGTACTATATCAAAGGAGATCTCAACCATTTACAGTTCATGAGGTTAGCATATATGAGGATGCGGCCTACTACCTCTCTCAAAATCAATAAGGCTATTCTTGTGAACTTGGCCAAAGCATAAAAATAAAAGAAAAATAAAAAAAAGAAAGAAAGATAAAAATATAAAAACAAAAAAGAAAAGAAATAAGAAAATAAGATTGAAAATAAAAGGGAGCATGAAATAGGCTTGGAGGAGGAACTAGAGCTTGAGATTATATTCCACCCATAGTTCATTACTCCATTCAACATAGGATGACCCGACCTCCACTAAGCAAAGGAAGAGGTAGATCTAGAGGCAGCCCTAGGGATGGAAGACCTCCTTATTGCCCACCCAAAAGGAGATATGTCCCACCTACTAGGTGTACACCTGCTATCCATATAGACTAGAATCTAGTTCAGAGGATGAGTTTTATATGGTTAGCACATCAACCAACTCTTCTCAGCAATAGATTCTTTTTGAGGTGACACTTGAGCCAGACAATGATGAAGATTAGGCTCCAAAGCAAAGCATGAGTGTATCCAAATCTATATATTAAACAGTCAGGCATTGGTTGGGAACCTTAGCCCTAACCCCACTTTTCTCATAAGAAGTTTAGGGTTTGGTAGTTAAGAAAGCCTTTAAGTCATCCACAGATGTGAAGAATCAGAGATTCTTTTTGGGAGCATCATCCTCAAGTCAAGAAGTTGATGTAAAACTTGAGGATGATTCATATAAAGATTTAATACAATTGTCTTTTGATTAGTACTCAACTTATGTTCTTAATCTAGCAAAGAAGAGATTGATCCCACATACTTGGTCTAAACACATGGCATATTACTTCAAGAGGTTATTGGATAACAAATGTAGACATTCTCAATCAAGACCAAACTAGGATTTGGTACACTGAGTCCAGTCGATGATGACAGTTGCTACCTAGTTATCACCAATCATTTTGAATCTGATAGGTTCTTTTCAAATCACACTAACTCTTATGAGGAAGAATGCTTAGAAACTTTAGATGACCTACATGATTTCCAAGTCAAGGATGCACTACCAAAGTTTAAAGAAGAAATCAAATCAACCATTGATGAACTTAAAGAAATCAACTTAAGGACTGAAGAAGATCCACGCCCAACTTACATCAGTTCCTTATTGAACCAAACTAAAACCAATGACTTAGTTAGGCTATTGACTAAGTTTAAGTACTACTTCATCTGGAGTTATGAAGAGATGCCTAGTTAATCTCTTGATGTAGTAGTCCACAAACTAGCAATAGAGCCTAGTGCTAACCCTATTAAGCAAGTTCCTAAATGCATGCGATTAGAAATCAAACAACAGGTCATTTCTAAAGTCAAGAAATTGATTGACGCTGGCTTCATCAGAGAAGAAAAATACCTTACTTGGTTGGCTAATGTCATCCCAGTTAAGAAGAAGAATGGCCAAATTTGCATATGCATCAACTTTAGGGACTTAAATAAGGCATGTCCATGAATTTCCACTACCAATCCAGGCGATGGTGGACATTCCCTCATTTCATTAGTCTTCTCTTTCATGGATGGCTCATCGGCTACAACCAAATTAAGATGGATGAAGATGAAAAAATACTTTTCAAACCCCAATCAGAATTTATTGCTATATGATTATGACTTTCAGCCTTAAAAATGCCGGTGCTACATATCAGTGGGCTATGACTTGAATCTTTAGTGAACTCATTCATCATTAAGTTGAGTGTTATGTTGATGACCTCAAAGACAAAAGTCAGGAAAAGGAAGACCACCTCTTTGGCTTAAGAGTAGTTTTTGAATGGTCAAGATAATTTAACCTCAAAATGAACCACACGAAGTGTGCATTAGTAACGGAAGTTCCTTGGGTTTGTTATCGAGGAATCAAGATCGATCGAAGAAGATCAAAGTTACTAGAAATGCCACCCCTAAAAGTCTAACTCACTCGGATCATTTCAAGGGTGGTTGGCATCTAAGATGCTTCATATCCAACTATTCGAAGGTGCCATTTTCCATTTATCAAAAGGATGCCAAGTTCAAGTGGGATGAAGTGTCGACATGCCTTTGAAGACATCAAGAAACGATGATGAGTTCTAGTAGCCCTTATCCGGCAAGCCATTCATCTCTACACTAATGCATTGGATGACTCCTTGGCACTTTGTTGGCCCAAGCAATGATGAAGGGAAGAGAATGCTCTCTACTATCTCAGTCCTCATCAATCCTTGCTAAAGCAAATTATCCACCCATTGAGAAACATTGCCTAGCTTTAATCTTTGCATCCTATGGCTTATATATGCTTTCTCATAAAGTCAACTTGATCTCCAGAGTCAATCCACTACAATATCACATGACATAGCTGACACTATCCGGACGGTTGACACGATGGTCCATGATTCTCTCATAGTTTGACATTACTTTCATACCCCTCTATGTAGTGAAAGGACAAGCATTGGCAAACTTCTTAGTAGCACACCCACTTCCTGTTGACTCTCCACTTAATGATGATCTCCCCGATGAACAAATCATGAACTTGGGGGACACTAGCAATGGCCGATGGGAATTGTATTTTGATGGTGCGGCTTTCTCTCAAAAGGAGAAGAACCACAATCTACTCTTCCAAAAAAGTCAAAGGTAGGAATAGTCCTTCTAACTCTAGATCATGATGTGATGAGATTCTCATACCATCTATCCAATCCTTGTGCAAAATGAAGGCTATGAGGCTTTAATTTGGAGTTAGCGGTCATCATGCATCAAACATTGACATCTTTGGGGATTCTGAGCTGGTCATCAACCAAATCCTTGGGTCATATAAGGTTCTTAAGCCTAAACTCCATCATTATCATAAATACATCATGGAGCTATTAGCTCAAATCCCATAGGTTACCATATACAAGATTTCATGTGGAGAGAATGCAATAGTGAAATGCTAGCCAAAGAGTTGGCATGTCACGAAGATGAGTCCATATCAATAAAGATTTAAAATAGACAAGTCAATCTCTTGATACTAAATTCATCAGAGATTCTAACTTGAAGGGGGTTGGCGTTGCCAAAAGGATGAGTATTTGGATTAGGCAACCATTCATGGTCTATCTAACTAAAGGCAAACTACCTCAAGAGAAGTCACAAGCCCATCAGATAAACTAGAGGGCCCTTTCCTACACTCTCATCATTGGCACCTTATAACAATAATCCTTCAATCATATGTGGTTACATTATTTAGACAAGCATGAAAACCATAAAATCATGACCGAGGTACACTCAAAATTATGATGGAGCTCACCAATCTAGTCTGAAGATGAAGGCCAACATTAAAGAACTGGGGAACTATTAGCCTATCATGATTATCAACTGCATAGATGTAGCCAAGCATTGTCACTAATGTTAAGTGCATGAAGTGGTCCTACACCAACCACCCAACATTGGCCTCTTGGCCATTTAGTGTTTTGATATTGATATGGGATCGATCATTCTTCTTCCAATGGTCATCAATTCATCCTTGCCACTATTGATTACTTTTCCAAGTGGGCAAAGGTGATTCCTCTTAGGGAGGTCAAAGCCCAGCATGTGCTCTAATTTTTTAGGAACCATATCGTATATAGGTTTGAGGTGCCTCGATGAATTATATTTGATAATGGTAATGCATTCAAGAGCACCAGGATCAACAACTTTGCTCGGAGACACAACATAGATTGGCAATACTCTACCATCTATTACCCACAAGTGAATGGTCTAGTAGAAGCTTTCAACAAAACTCTCATTCAAATACTCAAGAAGACACTCAATGACAACAAGTGATAATGGCATGAGTAATTAGTTGAAGCTTTGCGGGCTTATCGCACCACCTACATAACTCCAACTCAATCAACTTCTTTCTCCTTAGTATTTGAGTCAAAAGTTGTTCTACCATTAGAAGTCCAACTCCCATCACTAAGGATAGTTGTGGGTAGCAAGATCACGATAGAACATAATTCCAAATTATGGTTAGAAGATCTCAAAGGTTTGGAGGTGAGACTCTTATGAGCATGCCAAAACCTCGAGTTGTACAAAGCTAAAATGATTTAAGCTCATTGGTTGGTTTGCGAGAGCAAGTAGGAAATCTTATTTTAGTTCTAAGGATACCAATTTATTTGCATAAGAGAGGCAACTTTGAACCCACTTGGGAAGGCCCTTTTCCATAGAGAAGGCCTACCAAGGAGGATCTTATCAACTCATCAACCATAAAGGAGAGTGCAGTTGCAATCAATGAGCTCTACTTAAGAAATATTACCCATAAAATTATGTTTGAAAGTCATTATCATCAATGAAAATTTCATTTCAAATTCAATCTCTTCAAAGAAAGCATTTTCATCTATGAATACCATGATGCATTTAGGATAGGTGTAAGAGAACCAAAGTAACATTTTCTCCATCAACACAAACACAAACTACATTCTCCAATGCTATTAGGATAGGTGTAAGAGAACCCAAGAGGCATCCTAAACTAGCACAACTAAAGTGTAAGAGAACCAGTGGCATCCTTTCTTGGTGGAGTCACATTGCCCTATGGCACCATTTCATCCATTCTTTGATGTGTTTTAGGATAGGTGTAAGAGAACTCAAGCGACATCCTATTCCTTTTTCCACAACACAAACACACAATACACATCTTTTGTCTCAGGCTACTTTGATGTGGGATAATGCCCCCTGTGGCACTCACTCATTTGCTGCTATAGGTCAGCCTGATGTGTTACCCTGTTAGTATGTCACCCTAGTGGTCCTTTGTTTAGGAAGATGTAAGTCTACTATGCTTTCTTTCCTAATTTGATCCACACGAGCACCTTGTTAGCATGGTAGACCTTACTTGCATGGTGGTAACCTACCTTGACTTCATTTAAGAGGATGTAAGTCTGCTATGCCTTCTTCTTAAACTAGCCATGAGAATTGGTTGAGGAGATTAGGGTAAGTGCCTGGTGGCTCCTTTCTCTATCTACTTCAAGTGTGGGTCTAGTCCTTCTTTATGACTCCCTACTTAGTAATCACCCTTAGGTCAGGTTTGATATATTGCACCATCAATGAGTCACCCAGTTGGTCCCTACTTTGGAAGATGAAAGTCTACGCTTTCTTCTAAGTCGTAACCCTGTGGGCAGCCTAGGCGGATAGCACCTATTGAGCCAATGATAGACTATTTCAATAATCAGTTCTACTGTAGGGAGATGAAAGTCTACACGCCTTCTTTCTAGACTGATTGTCACACATTGATAGGCACCTTAGGTTGGTTGCTGTTCGCTATGCTGATAGTGACCACCTAGTGGATACACCACTCTTGAAAGATGTATGACTACTACGTTTTCTCCTTGAGTTGGCCTCCGAATACCTATAGACATTATTTTCCTCAAGGATTAGGATAACACCCCTAGTGGAACCTCCCCTGCAGGCACTCTACTTGGCTCATGTCCTTTGTGACCACATTTAGACACTACCTAGGTTACTTTTGGATTGGATCCCCTTTCTAGTAACCACCCTATGGTTGGAGATTCATGAATGTGTAGATTCTCCCTTGGTCAAATAAATTTGAGATAGGTGAAAGCTGACATAGCCCCTTCTCAATTTAGTCCCTCGCATACCAAGGTCCGATAACAAAAAAAAAATATTTTGCTTTTGGATTAGGAATTAACACCAACACCTTTCCCAAGCAGGCATCCTATCTTTAGGGCTGTGGTGTTTATTTTTGATTATGTGTATGGGGACACCACATAGATCTGAGGGTGTACTTATTGAGGTGATGGGTGACATCAAGGAATGGTGCACTATCTCGAAAGATAGAAATCACTACCATACAATGGACCTAATCACCTAATAAGGACACTTAAGGCATGATGGGTCTTCCAATATACTAGAGATTTTCCACTTCTTTACATGGATGAATAAACCAGGGTTTATTTAAGCTAGGTTCTAAAGTTCCCTATAGGGGAAAACCCCTATAGTTAATTACATCTTAAGGAAAGTGAATTCCTTAGGAATACTTTTGATTAAAGTAGGCAATTATTATTTCCAAAGATTTCAAAGATAAGACTATCAATAAATTGGCTATTTTAGAAAATCAAATGGGATAGATAAAAAAGGAGAGACTTACTACTGAAGCTAAAGGAGATGAGTAGGAATGCCCATGATACTAGGACACCTAGTGAGCATTCCAACCTATCCTATGGTTATTCTTTATATGTTTGAAATTGAGGAGGATTACATGTTTGAGTTTAAATTTATTAGAAAGCTAGGACTTATAATTTCATAATACAAGATTATGGAAAAGCTTAAGAGGTGAGGAATTATGCTTGTAGCTCGAGGGGAAACTTAAACCTCAGATCATAAATCTAAGGACCTTTAGCAAGGAAAGCGTCCTAAATCTAAGATGGTATATGGTTTACCTCCACAAGAGGATAAATCACTAGCTGAACTTATATTGGAGCGTGTACTCCTCTTACACTTTAAAACCATGTGGTCAAGTCATATGTTTTGCAAGATGGTTAGGATGTTATTATTAGAAAGAAACTAATGTCTTTAAACCCACTCCCTAAGAGACTAGAGCATGAGTGGTATGAATAATAACTTAGTCTAATGTAAATCTTTTCAATTTTATTTGATTTTGGACTCTTCATTTTGATAAATGTTGTAGGATTTCTATATGTCTAAATGCATGATAAAATGAGGTTATTGACTAAATCAGAGAGAAAGTGGTGTTCTCCACCACTAGGGAGACCCTCAAAGGTCAAGCCTTCCCCTATCATGCAAGGATGGAAACCTTCTCCTAGAAAAAGTAAAACAAGATGACAAGCATGATATTAAGTATACAACATCCAGCTAAGGGGATGCTAAAATTTTTTAGTTATCTTGATTTAATACCTAAGGATTAAAGGAGATTATGATTTGTTTAGAAGATTTAGTTATGAGTTATAGTTAGGGTAGAAAAATTATTTTTCCCTAAGAGCCTAACCGGATTGAGGCCACACATTAAATCACCATACATGAAGAAACTAGAAAGAGACTTATCATTTCTATTTTGTAATTGTAAATAAAATATCAAACAATTTATAAACCCAATGTAAAGAAAAGAATAAAGTGGTTGGTACCCGTACCGAGAAATGGGTTGCTGAGCTCTACCCTTATACAACTTGGTATATGAAAGAATAATTATAATTATAAATAATTAAATGCTATGAGAGGTCTTCATTTCTTCATTCTTCATATCTCCTTCATTCCTCCATTTGATTTTCTTACTTCAAAGGCATCATGGGGGCCTCCCGGACAAAAGCCTTCTAGCCTCACTCATCCTAATCCCCCATAACACTAATCCTAATTCCTAATGCATAATTACATTAAAAGTTGAAAATGTAAATCTAACTACACCTGCAAGACAAGTGTTAGCTAAACACACCATACAACCCAAGTAATTATATGTATAATTTGGACTTACCTGCACAAGGTATCCAAGTCTTTGTCTAATTTAGGTTGGGGTTAAACTAGAAGAAGAGCATTTATATTTATGATAAGCATCCCTTAAGCACAATCTCTTGTAGAAAATATAATTAGGCTAATCATGGCCTAACATCTAGTCTATGAAGCATATACCCCAACATTCATTCTACAACAATAAATCACCAACATACAAAAAAAATAATGCACCACCCTAACATAAAGCTAAAAGTGGTGACTTAATCTAAGGTGTGTGTATTAAGGCTTATTTGGTATTTCTTAACTAGGCTTTGTTATAATTTTATGAGTGAAAAAAGATGATTTCACTTTAAGTGGCTTAATTGATTTGTAAGTTTTACTTAATGTTTTCTTTTGTTTCACTTGGTTTACACTTAACAGGTAAGTGTTATAAAAGAGAGGATCACCCTCTTTTATCCCTACCTTAAATACATCTAAAGCATATTAATTAATCAATTCTCTTTAATGAATGCCTTATTATATATTTTAATTAATCCTAAGTTTAGGTTCACTTTAAATAATCTTATTCAATAAGAAAGGCATCTTAAGATTAATTGAGTTAATTACTATCACACAACACATGTTTGTTGATTTCTTTCCATCATAGCATGCATATGATTAAGTCCTAAACATATCTATGCATACAATATTTTTTTTAGCACACTTAAATGCATGAATGATTTTTATAAAAAAAGGATTCTCATTCATTAGATAAATACATTCAAATGTATGAAATTTCTAAAGCAAGTACCATTGTTTGACGGAGAATGAGGTAGGAACCTCTTTGGGGCTACTTAAAGCGTGCCTCCACAGGTGTCAGACTAGATATACCCCTATTCTCAAATACATGTGGATGTATAAACAACTATAAGAATGGAAATCATGCAAAATTATATTTTTTTTTTTTGAATTATGCATATGGAATAAGGTGAGGTTTTTTACTCATTAGCCAAATGGACACAAGTGTATAAAAGTTATAAGCAAGTACTTTGTTGACCAGGAGAATGAGGTAGGAACCTCCTTGGGGCTACTTAAAGCGTGCATCTCTGGGCATCAGGACTAAATATACCCTATTCTTAAATACTCATGAGTGTACAAACAACTATATGAATGTAAACCATGCAAGAATTATATTTTGATTTATTTATACATGTGAGCTAAAATTCTATCTAAATTTTGACATGGATATACATAAGAATGAACTATACACTTGTTAATATTCATATCCTTATGTGAATTCATGAAGATTAAAGAGAAGAGAACTTCATATCACATGTTCTAAGTTGTAAGCACATACAAACATATAAATACTCATAATTATCATTACTATGTGTTATAGTTGATTTATATACTTTAAAATTAATTTTCTATTTAATAGTGATAATAGCCACACATATTTTTAATTTAAGCCAACACAACTTGACATAAAATAAGTCATTTTATTTAATTAATTTTTTGAAAAGGATGAATGATTACAAGTGGCATACAACATTTAATATAATTGAAGAGAAATAAAAGAACATAAGAACATAATTTCATTCAATCTAATTAATTCTTAAGGACAATCATATTAAATAAGATCATTTAAAACAAACCAAAGTTCCTTAATGCCATTTTCATGTTTTATTTTGTTTAAGAAATGTGAAAAGATTTTTCTAATCTAATCCCATTCCCCATATGTGAATTAATTTAATTTAATGAAAAGCAATTAGGTTGATTTTATGAATTGGTTATGTTAAGCATGGATTAAATCAATTAATTAAACCCTTACCTATGTTGCCTTAAGGTAATTAATTAAACAATTATGAGCTAATATGATATGCAAATAAATTGAAAAGTAAATAGCAATGCTCCTATGAAATGAAAGGGGCCTAATGCAATTAGCTCATAATCATTAATTAATTAAGCTTAAGGAACTCACTTAATTACTTTTATGGTTTTCTCACACATGTGAGCTAACCATAATTTCATTAGCTCTCTTTAGGTTATTGAACACCTAAAGAACTACCCAGATTAATTAGGAAATTAGATTTAATTAAAATTTTAATTGATCAAAGGATTAATCCATTAATTCATTTTCTCTTTCTTAATTATCAACTTTTGATTATCTTTTCAAAATGAGATGGACTTAAGGGAAAAGGTTGGAAAAGAGGCCCCAACCTAATTATACATTTAATCAAGCATGAATTCATATAATTTGAGTTTTAATTTAGCCAATTAAGACATTGATTAATTAATCATTATTTTTTTGGTTGAAAAGAGAGGAAAAATTAGGAAAGTATTAAGGAGAAGCCCCAATCTCATTCCCTAAGCCTCCTTACTATTCAAGTAATTAAGGAATAATGAATGTTCATATAATTATCACTTAATTAAGTTAAGAAGGTAGGGCTTAATCAATAAATTTTCTAATTAATAACCAATAAATTCCAAAAAAATAGGAGGCAGAGATCATCTCCTAAACATCTCAGAAAGTTTGAAATCAATTGGGTGATTAATTAAGAGTAATTAAGCTAATTAAGTTTTAATTAACTTTAATTAACTTAAAATTACAAAAATTAATTAAGGATAATTTTAATGGATGCCTCTCAAATACCTTTAGAATGAGCTCTCTATTTGTTTTTGATTTCTTTACAATTGGTTATGAATTTTGGAAGTTTTAACATTAAAATGGATTAATTAACCTAATTGAAGCCTTACTATCTAGCCACGTTACGACATGCGAGTGCTTTCCACATGGTGCCATGGATTGTTTATTTATGTTGTCACATCACATAGTTGATTGAAGCGGCTTTCTAGTCAGATCAAAGATTGGATGGCCACGATCAAACCTGCAGTTAAGTAGGATTAATTCGGTTGATCTAGCATGGTTTGATTAGGATAGTCCATTCTGATCATGTGGAATAGATGGTCCATGATCTGTCTCCTTTTGAGCAGCGAGAGACAGAGACCGTCCATCATTTGTTGCTTGATTTGAGCTCACTCGAGCTTGAATGGAGATCAAATCGGTTTTACACCATTAGGGAAGCAAAATGAAGATATCTAAAGGTGGAAATCTCATGACATGCAACTTTTCTTCAAAAAACTCCAAACCATTTTAAGCTAAAGGTTAGTTTCAATGGCATACCTTTTAGCTTGGTTCCTGATTGAAGGAAGCTTGAAATGATGCCTATTAGGCATTGTTGACCTCATTTTCAGAATGAGCTCTCAACACCTCAATCTTAGACATAGGACTTCTCTTAGACTTTAAGATTTCCTAAGTCTTAAGACACATCTAGTTACTAGGTAGACACTCCCCTAACCTAGAAGACTTAGAAGAGTTATCCATAGGCATAAGTTATGCCTTAGGGGCGTTAGGAAAACCTCCTACCCTCAGCTTAAACCTTTCCTCACATTCCTTCTTTCAAGTCAAACTCCCAAATCTATTCTATTTGATTTTCTCCAAACTCAAATCAAATCTATGATTGAAATCTATGATTGAAACCCATGATCAAAATTTATCATTCTTAAGTTCAAATTTCCTAAGTCCTTAAGCCTCCCTTAAGGACTTAGCCAAAACTATGATCAAAACCTATTCAAATCTTTGAGATTTTCTAATGATCCATTTATATTTTAATTTATATTCACATTTATAAATGAAATGTAAATTCAAACCCATCAAATCAAATTCAAAATTCCAAATCAATTCATAAAAATTTCCTTAAGTCCCTTTAATTTTCCATTAAAGGACTTAGCCAAAATCAACTCTAAATCTTGATCAAACCTATTCAAACCCATAGGAATTTTTAAAAACTTATTTATATTCTCATATATAAATGAAATATAAATATAAATCAATCAAATCAGACCCTCAAATTAAATTCCAAATCTAAAATCCTTGAAATTCCCTTAAATCCCTTAATTTCCCATTAATGGATTTAACCTAAACGTTGATCAAACCAATTCAAACTCATGGAATTTTCTCAAAAATTCTTTGTATTCTTATTTATATTCTCATATATAACTGAAATATAAATATAAATCAATCAAAGCCAATTAAAAAAATAAATTTCAATTTAAAAATTTCCTTAAATCCTTTAAATTCACTTTAATGGTTATAACCCAAATCATGATTAAACCACTTCAAATTATTGAAATTTTCTCATAATCCAATTATATTCTCATTTATATTCACAAATAAAATGAAATATAAATTCAAAAAATCAAAACCAATTCAAAAAAATCAAACTCAGATCCATTCAAAATCAAATCTAAGCCTTTCAAGTCAAAATCTTGAACTAAGCCAAATCACTTTCAAATTAAGCCAAACTCTTGATTTTCTCTCATGGTACAATCAATCCTACAATCATGAGCTCATATATAAATCCAAACCTTAATCAAACAATCAAAACCAAAATAAAAAATCAAACTTAAAACCCTTTCATATTCTTCCATTGAATATGAAATTTTCAAATGGATCAAAACCCATTTGACTTCAAATCACTTGTAAATGGATTTATATTTCAATCATGAGTCCATATACAAGATCAATCAACTTAAATCAAGCTCTGACCAAGCCATTTGACCCACTTAAGCTCACTTGACCCAAAGTGACCTAAAGTACCCTTATGAGCCAACTTCTGATCCGAACCAAATTGGATTGAACCAAACTCATATATCCCTCTCATCATGATCAATAATCATCATGGGATGATCAATCAATCAAATTAGGTCAAACCAAGTCAAACCTAAGGGTTGACCAAGTCAACACTTAACCTAAAATGAAACCTTACATAGCCAAAATCCACCATAGGCCAAATTGATTGAAACCATTGATCTAAGTTCACTCATAACCTATGTTTGAACTTGACCAAGCCAACATTTGAGCCTAACCTAGCCCAATTGGCCCGCTTGACCCAAGTTGACCCATTTTCACCTAAAGGGTCAAAATGTGTCAAAACTTGATCTAAGCCAAATTGATTGAAACTAATGGGCCAAGTCCATCCCAAATCACTTGTGGAACTTGACAAAAGCCTCAATTGGCCAACTAGACCCAACCTAGCCCAATTGGCCTTAGACCCAACATGACTTAAAGGGGTCATGTTGAGCCAAAATTGAACTTAACCCAAATTGATTGGAAACAAAGAGACAAATACACTCCATATGACTAACCTAACCTAAACCTACCCTTGACCTACCTCAAATAGGTCAAATGGGTCAAATATGTCAACTTGCCCCATTTGACCTAAATGAAGTCATATGAGCCAAAACTAACTATATACCAAATTGAACCAAACCAAAGCCACCAAAACATTTCAAATGGTTATAGCAAGCATCGCCATAGGTGAATCCTTAGCCATCTGATCGGATGGTCAAGGATATTAGCGCAAGCATCGCCACCACCATTTGGGATGTGATGTTTAAGTCACACCCTCATAGCGCAACATGAGTATAGCATGCTGACCGCCGCCACCACGCTTCGTGTTGTGAGCTGAGTATTAAGCAAGGATTAGTTAACCAATTAATTAATTCCTAATTAATCCATGGATCTTCAAAAATTCATAATTCTTCATAGAAAAATTAAAAAAATAAAACAAAAAATGCTATGGAAAGATAACTTCATCTAGAATATTTAAAAAATGTTTTCAATGGATTTTAAATTACTCTTTTCTTTGAATTTAAGTTTCTTTGGGAATCTTAATTAGCGAATTATCCTTTAATTAGGTCATCAATTCATCTCAAATTTCTAAAGTTCATTTTAGGGGATGACCTGTGCTTCCCCTAATTTTCTTGAGATTTATTGAGGGCTCAATTGGGGAAATTGGTATTTCATTCCCTAATTATGTATTTCATGTAATTAAGGGTAATTAAGGTATGATTAGTGGATTTACCCTATGATTAGGTCTGACTGAGGTCAGATCCAGTGAGTAGGGGGTTTATCGAATAATTTTAGGGCGTTTCCCTTAAGCTATTCTCTAAACCCCCTTTTCTCTCTTTAATCCCCTCTTAATTAAGGGTTAACTCATTAATCATCCATTTAATCAATTTTCAAAAATTCTAAAAAGTTCCAAAACTTAATTAATCTACCTTGGGTAGATGCTTAAGTGTTTAATAGCCTAATTTTAATTAAGGAAATTAAAACCCCTTTCATAAGTACGAAAGGGTGTTTTAAAATTACTTAAGCTAAACCCATTAGCAAAACTAACTTTTTATTGTGAGTCAAAATACATTAGGCCTTTTCATTATTAAGTGCATTACAAATTTAAATACCTTATGGGTTTTATGTCATCTCATTGGCTCATAATTACTTAGTTAATTTTTCTAAGGTTAATTGAGCCACTTAATTTATACCTTAACCTAATCAATGCTTAAAAATGGATTTGATTATCTAAAAATTAAACAAAAATACAAAACACATGTGGGAATGGGTTAGGAACAACAAACTCATCTTACCTTTTCAAAATTAAATTAAACTTCAAACTAAACAAAAATCATTTTTGAAATTCACTTTGATTTATTCTAAAATTTTCTTATTCCTTAAGAATGACTTAAGGATTTAAATAAAGTGAGTTTGTTTACATGTTTTCATTGCTTTGGATATTTACCAACATGTTAACTTGTATGTCATGTGATTCATGCATTCATAATTTCATGTTTCAAATTTTAAAATGAAATTGTTTACTTTATGTCGAATGTGCATGTGTTGGCTAAAGTAAAATATGAGTGGCTATTATCACTATTAAATCAAAAATATTTTTAAAAATTATAAATGAAATATCAAATATGAAATTATGCTACTTATACTTTAATTATAATCTTGCATGTAAAATATTATAAAGGTATGCTTAGTATAGGTTTCCTTTCTTTCCCATGTTGGTATAGTTTTGAATAGGAATTTTGGTGAGACATAAGGTTCATTTAAAAGGGACCTAATGCTCATCTAATTTCATATCCTATTCATCCCTATACTACCTTCTAAGAAGGGTTACTTGCACTTACATACATAAATTGCATAAACAAAATAAATCTATTAAACAACTTTTGCATCTTCATTGTTTATTTCATTTCTTTTATATGCATGTTAGTACTTAAGGAAAGTGCTATATTAGTTTGGACACCCTGAGGTTGTGAGGCTTTAAGTATCCCTAAGTTGGTCTTATACCTTACACTTCTGGTTAAGAATGGCGTTGTACTCACTTATTCCTTTCTCACTTTCATATATGCATGTGAAATTTTGGATAAGGAAAACCTATTCTACTTAAGAAAAATTATGCATATTCAACTTCTCAATTTTCTTACCTAGCATGCATCATAAAGTGTGTTAACTACTCTCATTTGCATGTATAGATATGCTTAGGGTCCATCCGTATGCATGTCATATATGTTGGGAAAGAAATGAAGTAATGTGTGCAATGTGGATTTTCATTCATTTTACTTAATCTTAAAATGCATTCCTTTTTGAATAGGTTTGTTTAGAGTTTTTTCTAAACTTAGGATTGATTAAAAGATGTAATCAAAATATTCATCTAAATGAAATTAAAACATGAACTTACTTTAGAAATTTACTTAAGGTTAGGGAAGGAAAGAGAAGTTCTCTTCTCTTTCCCTCACTTCATAACTTAGTAATAAATTGTAGGTTTCACTTAAACAAAATGAAAGCATGAAATAAAAATAATCCAAAACATTTAAACAACTTAAATGAAACCCTCCTCTAAGTTGAACATGTTCTTCACACTTAGAGAATTTAAACCTAAAGCCATAGCTAAGCATACCACATAAACCTTCAAAGCACACACATTAGCCTAAGTCACCATTTCTAGCTTTAGGTTAGGTCAGTGCATGGGTTAATGTTTATTTTGTTTTGTGATGAATGTTTTAGACTGGATGTTAGGTTGTATACTCATAGAATGAATGATAGGATGTTCTTAGTCTAACTATTCTTTTCTACATGAGATTGTGCTTAAGGGGCCCCATCATAAATAAAAATATAAATGCTTCTTGTTTGCAGGTGCTCATACCACTTTGCATAATCCATAGGCCAAGTGGACTTAGTCACCCATGTGTGGGGTGATAAGTCTAATATACATGCTTGCGATGTGTGTGGTGTGATTTAACTAACCTTTATTTTACAGGTGTTAGTTAGATTTATACTTTTACTTTTCATGTAAAAATTTGTATAAATAGGATTTTGGAATGATTTATTATGGGGTATTAGGATGAGCATTGGTCATAAGATCCTATCTTATGCACCATGTAAAACCTCGGAGCATCTTCCATCCAACCTTCCAAAGGAGGGACTAAAGAAGAAAAGAAGAAAAGAATAAGAAAAAAAGAAGAAAGAAGAAAGAAGAATAAAGCTTGAAGACCTCGACAACATTGAATTCCTTTGCTTAAATTTTAATTTAATTTATTTGTAATCTGGGTTGTATAAGGATAGAGCTCGGCTATCGACATTTGATATTTTCTAGTTTGTGTGGTGGTGCCCGACCAAAAATGGCCACTTATTCTTTTTGCGATTAGCTTTATAAATTATTTGATGATTTGTTTAGCTATTGCATTAAGTGGCATGCTTTTCCTAGTTTCTTACTTGCATTATGTATGGCCTGGATGTGGATTAAGCTCTTTAGAAAAAAATAAATCTTTTACCCAACTTAATGACTCAAATTAAAATTAAACAACTCATAACCTCACCTAAAACATAGGATTAAAATCATGATAAAAGAATTAGCAACCCCTTAGCCGGATGAGCATTTCTTTATAATATCATGCACAAATGCATCTTATTTCACACTTGATTGGAGGGCTTCCAACTTTAAAAGAGAACTTAGCTTGATTTTCAAGGGCCGTGGTGGAAACTCACCTCCTCCCTTCTTACTGATTTTGGCTAATAATCTGATTTCTCATGCATTAGTCATAAAGATCCTATTAGCCTGAGTCAAAAATAATTGTCCAAAAATAAAAATAAAAATGAATTTAAATTGCATTAGATTTAGGTCATTTGAAGCATGTCCCTTTACATGATCTAGTCTCTTTAGGGAGTGAGTTTAAGGACTTAGCTTTTTTCTAAGTAATAACAACCTAGCTATCTTGCATAAGCATAAAGACTTGCCTACATGTATTTAAAATCATAGTAGGAGTTAGTTGACAGCCACCCCCAGGCGGTTGTAAGTCCAAGTTATAGGGTGGTTTGTCCTCTCTTGTCGAGGCAAATCAATTACTCATTTTTTGCCTTAGATTTAGGTTGTGCATCCGTCCCTCGCCGAAGCTCCCTAGATTTAGGTTCTGAGGTTACTTCTCCCCTTTGTGGGCCATAAGAATAATACCTCACCTCTTAAGAATTTCTTTAATCTTGTGTTAAGGATTCTTAAGTCCTAAATCTCTAATGAAAAATGCAACTCAAATAAACTAAATCAATTTATAAAATGAAAAGCCCAACTATAGGATAATTTGTGATGCTCACTAGGTTTCCTAGCATCGTGAGCATCTCTTACTTATTTCCCATTTTGGCATTGATAATAACTCCCTTTTTAATTAATCCCATTTGATCTTCAAAACATAAACCAATCGATTGATATCCCTTCTCTATTGAAATATTTAGGACAATGATCATTTATCTTAATCGAGAGTTTTCCTAAGGGATCCGTCCCTAAGGATGTAATTAACTATGGGGGCTTGCCCCTGTAAGGAACTTAACGAACTTGATTTAAAATAAATTTTGCTTTACTTTTCCATGTAAAGTAGGGGAAGAATCTATGGTACATATGCAAACCCATCATCCTTAGGAGTCTTTATTGAGGTGATTGGTTCCATTAAAGGGTAGTGACTTCTGTCTTTCGAGATAGTACACATACCTTGATGACATATCCGATCACCTAAATAAGTACATCTATGGATCTACGTAGCAACGTACCAAGATGAATTTTTGTAAGGGATCCTCTTTCATTTCTCCCCACAGATTTGAAAGGTGACTCTCTTGTAGAAATTTTTCACCACAGCAGCATGAGCTTTGATTTGAGGTGGATTGCTTGAAAAGCCAAGGCATGGGAAGGAAGTTGCCAGCTTCGATTGAACTCTACCCTTCGATCATTGAGAAACTTGGGGATGATTCATTCTTGCTCTTCTAGCTCCAAGGATGGTGTGTGCAAAGTTAATTTCAATTTGATGGAGGTTTGAAGAAATGGAAATTGGATTAGGGCTCCCCTATTTTAATTTTTTTTTTAAATTGATAGAGGCAAAGTTGGGGAGCTTGAGAAACCTTGGAAATTACTCTAGGGCATGCATTTCTGGCTGCTAGGATTGAATCGAGTGTGTCTCTAATTTGAGTGAGAATGAGGAGGGTATACCCCCTCATTCTTTGGATTGGACGGCTAGCTTTATTTGGTTGTTTTGATCAAATGGCTATCATGAGTTTTTGTTCATTTGAATATTTCAAGTCAAATGGGCTAGGTTGGATTTGACTTGAGTTGATTTTGATTTGGCTTGATGATTGTAGTTTTCATTTATATTTGGATATATGTTTGAAGGAATGATTGATTCAAGAGAAAATCCATTAGTTTTGGCTTGATTTGGATATGATTTGGTTAAGTCCAAGAAATTGGAATAAAGGTTATAAATTGGATTTTGATTTTATTTTGGATTTTTTTTTGCCTATTTGAATTTATATTCCATTTATATTTAGAAATATAAATGAAGATATAAATGAGTCATGAGAAAATCATTTGAGTTTGGAGTGGTTTGGAAGCAAATTTGACCAAGCTTAAAGATGTAGCTCAAAAGGGCTTAAGTAGGGAATTAATTTAGTTTGATTTACTTTTGGTCATTGGAGGGTGGGTTTTATTTATATTTATGAGTATAAATTAAGTAGTAATAGGTTTATAAAGAAACAAATTGATTTTGGGTTGATTTGTATGAGATTTGGCTAAGCTTATGGAGATAGGTCCACAGGGCTTAAGAGGGGATTTGGCTTGGTTTGATTTAGTTTGATTTAGTTTTGGCTATTTGAGTTTATATCTCATTTATGTTTATGAGTATACATGAAGATATAAATGATTCATGAAGAGATAAATCAAATTTGGGTTAAATTGGGAGGAGATTTGGCTAGGTTTATGGAATTCCACCATAAGGGAGGGATTTTGATTTTAGATTTGATTATGGGTTCTAATCATTTGGTTCAGAATTTGGATTTGGATTTGATAAATGATTGATGGATATAATTAATCTTGGATAAAATTAATTGAATTTGGTTAAGGCTAAGTCCATAAGATGAAATCAAAGCATTTATGAAGGGTTTTGATTTTTGGATTTGATTATGGGTTTCAATCATTTGGTTTGGAATTAGGATTTGGATTTGGTATTTGATTTGGATTTGAGGTTCGCTTTGACGAAGAAAGCATAGATTGGGTTTAAGCTATAGGGTAGGTAATTTTTCCTAAGTCCCTAAGGCATAACCAATTCCTATGGCTAACCCTTCTACGTCTCTAGGCTTAGGTTAAGTGTTCACCTAATCACTAGAAGTGTCTTAAGACAAAGGTGCTCTTAGTGTCTACAAGAGTTCTAGATCAATGATGAGGAAGTTGAGAACTTACTCCAAAAAAGAGGTCAATAAGGCCAGTGTCAGCAAAACTCCCTATAGGAATCGCCTGACTACTCTTGAGTTGAGATAAATCCCCCATGACACTCTCTTAGTAATCTCCCTTAAGTCAGGTTCAATCTATTTTGCCACTGACAGGTTACCCCTATGGTCATTCTCACTTTGGAAGATGTAAGTTTGCTATGCATTCTTTCCAGCATGACCGTTGCACACTGATGGGCAGCCCTAGGTCGGGTTTGATCTATTATACATCAATGTGTCATCCTAGCGGCTGGTCCCTGCTTATGAAGATGTAAGTCTACTATGCTTTCTTCATGGTACAACTATTGCACACTGAAAGGCACCCCTTAGGTCAGATAGTCTGACCCTTAAGCCTGTATACTACCCCTTTGGATCAGTAAATATAAGATAGGCCAAGGCTGACATAGCCCCTTCTCAGTGCGATCCATTGCACATCGATTGGATCCATCAAATTAAATTAATCCTGACTACTCTTGAGCTGACATAAGTCCAAAGCGTCATTCACTTAGTAGTAACCTTAGGTCGGGTTTGATTTGTTACGCCATCAACAAGTCACCCCAACGATTGTTCCCCACTTTGGAAATGTTGTACACCAAAAGGCAACCCTTAGGTCAGATAGTCCTACCCTATGGCTGGTAGACTACCCCTTTGGACTTATAAATCTGAGATAGGGCAAGGCCAACATAGCTCCTTCTTAGTGGGTCCATCAAACACCAATAGGGCCACAACATAACACACCAAATTAAATTAAATCAAATCAAATCAATATAAATCAAATTAATCATCAGGACTACACTTAAGTTGAGGTAAGATCCCCAATGGCACTCTGTCAATAGTCACCTTAGGTTGGGTTTGATTTACTATGCCATCGATAGATCTCCCCAATGACTGATCCCTACTTTAGAAGATATAAGTTAGCTATGCTTTCTTCCAAGTACAACTATTGCACACCAAAAGGCAACCATTAGGTTAGATAGCCCTACCCTATGGTAGGTGGACTACTCCTTTGGATTTGTAAATCTAAGACAGGCCAAGGCCTCTATAGCTTTTTCTTAGTGGGTCCATTGCACACCGATAGTGTCCATAACAAACCAAATTCAAAACCAACCTTCCTGGTGAAGTCAAATTAAACATATCAAACAAACCAAACTTCACCTGGTAAGAATTAGATTAGTCTCCCTAGTGGAGCCTAAATCAAAATTTAAATCTAACAAATTAAACCAGGCTTATGTCTCCAGCAGATGTACTGTCAATTCAAAATTATTCTCCCTAGTGGAGCCATAAGAAATCTAATTAAAATCTTATCCCCAGCGGATAGCCCGAACCTGCTTCCCTAGTGGAAGTTTCATATTCTCAATCCCTAGCAGATTCAAATCCATATCCCTAGCAAAAATGCCTCCATATCAATTAAAATAAAATTAATTAAAATTAATTCGATCTTGATCCCCAGTGGGCTATAGATTCTTATCCTCAGTGGAGACACACCAAAACTAATCATATTCACCATCAAACTCAAATCCACATCCCCAATGGATAGCTTGAACTTGGTTCCCAAGTGGAAGGTTCATATACTTATTCCTCAGTGGATTTCTCCTTTTATGCCCTCAGCATAAACCTCTCACATGTCATTCCCAATGCATGTGTGATCCCTTAGCTGATCTTCCTTCATGTCCTTAACATGAAATTCCAAGAAAATCTACTCTGCTCTCTTATTCCCTTAGCATAAGTTGAGTTGTATTGCACTAAGATCATGGTTCTATCTACTTTTCAGACTTAGGCATAGATCATTTTCGTTAGTAATTGCAATCTTTTGGACGTTGTTGATCATCTTGGTTAAGGCCAATACGTGAGGTGTACCTTGTCAGTTACACAACACCTATTGGGGGTCCTTTCGTTGACCTCACCTTTGGAGTGAGATCTCAACCTCTTCTTTTTAGACCTATGAGTCTTCACACTTTGACTTCCTTGGTCATAAGACACTTCTAGCAATTAGGTGAACTTTAACTAGACTTATAGGGTTAACCATAGGATTAGGCTATGCCTCAGGGATTAAAGAGACTCACCTACTATATAGCCTAAATTTGACCTATCTTTACCTTCCAAAACCAAACCTTAAATTCAATTCAAATATAAAAATCCAAATCAAATGATTGAAGTCCATGATTGAATCTAAAATCAAAATCCTTTCTAAGCCTTATGATTTATCTTATGGACTTAGCCTTAGCCAAATCCAAATTAATCCAAATTCAATTGATTTTCTCAAAGAGAAATTCAACTCTTCAATCAATTTATCAAATTGAAACTCGAACTCAACTTCAAATCATGATCCATACCAAAATCCAAATCAAATAAAATCCAAATCCAAACCCTTAAGCCAATTTCATGGACTTAGCAAATCTCATCCAAATCAAAACTAACTTTGATTTTCTCATAAATTAATCAATCCTTCAATCATCACTTCAAGCCATACCAAAATCTATAATCAAATCAAAAAAGTCAAACCTAACTAACCCATTTGACCCAAAATATTCAAATAAGCTCCAAATCACCTAAGTACAATTAAAATCAAATTAAATCAAAATTAAACTAAATTAAATTGAATCGGAAAAATCAAATCAAAGCATAAACACAAACAGACAAAAAAAGAAATCAAGATGGACCACAAAATAGAAAATAGGTCATTTCACCTAGAGTTGATCTACTTGAGCTCTACTAAGATAAAAGTCGACAACTTAAAATTTGATCAAATTGAGTAACTCCAAAGAGTCAAATTCATCAAATGAACATGTTAGACTATAAAACTAAACAAATCTGAATTTAAATCCAAATGGGTTGATTTGGTCACATAACCCAAGAAGAGATAAATCTAAATTCAAATCAAACATCCAAAATCATTTTAAATTTTCAATTAGATAAAATTTAGCCAACTAATGGGTTTAATTTAATAAATTTGTTCATTTAACTCAAATAAGTCCAATGTGGCCCATTAAGCCCAATTTTGGTCAAAATGGGCTTAAATCTAAATCTACATTAAATCAAGTGAGATCAATTACTCCAAATCATCTTAAACACTTAATCAAACATGAGTGTAACCCAAACACACCATAATTGAGCCAAATTGATCATTTGAATCAATTAAGCCCAACTGAAACAAAATATAATTAGCAAGCTAATCAAACTATAAAAATTAGAAAATCAATCATATAATAAAAAAAAATATCAACATTGTCATTATATAATTCAAATAGAAATATAATTAAATTTGAACATCAAATATAAATTTGATTAAAATTAAATCAAAATAATTAACTACTAAATAAATAATATATATACAATTTGAATTATCATTAATTATAATATATATAATTTATAAACATCAGTTAAATTAAAACAATTATATCAAAATTATTAAAAATTATGAAGATTCATAAATAAAAAAAGGATAAGACTAAAAAAACAATAACAAAAAAATTCCATATTTAGTGCATGACACCAAGAAAAAAATAATATATATATATATATATATATATATATATATATATATATATATATATATATCAAGTATGTATGCTATCATTCTCATGCAACATTTATCGTTAAAAAATAAAATAAAATAATAATAAATTTGGACATCACTCTTTTATTAAAGCTAGCAAAAGCATCAAGTCTTTTTATTTTATTTTATGTGAATCTCAAATAATTATTTTTGATTTTCTATTCAAATGAAAACCTGCTCTTCATCTTTAAAAAATAAAATAAAATAAAATATCTTATCTTACCCACTTGAAGCACACGATCCATCTCTCTCTCTCTGTATCTCTCTCTCTCTCTCTCTCTCTCTCTCTCCACATATAGAGTCTCCCATCCCTGACTAGGAAAAAACAACAATCATGGGCTGAGATTCCTTTCCATGTTTCTGCTATCGAATACCATCTCCTCCTCCATTTTCATCCCTAAGAACTGGATGGAAATAAGAGAGAAAGTGGAGATCTTTCTCCCTGGCGTACAGTGCCTCTCATGCTTGCCATTTTTTAAGAGAAGCCCCACATCTCTCACATCTTCCTTCATGCAACCAAATTCAAAACCAATCTTCCAAGTGGAGTCAAATTAAACATATCGAACAAACCAAACTTCACCCCAGTGAGGCACAAATCAGATTAGTCTCCCTAGTGGAGCCTAAATTAAAATATAAATCTAACAAATTCGGTCGGGCTTATGTCCCCAGTGGATGTACCCTTATTTCAAAATCATTCTCTCCAGTGGAGCCATAAGATATCCGATCAAACTCTTAACCCCAGGGGATAGCCCGATCCTACTTCCCTACTAGCTTGGTGAGGTAAGGTTTATCCCACATTTAAGAAACCTCAAACTAAAATAAATAATGTCTTTAACAAAATATTTTCAAAAGCACTTTTCCTAAACAAAATCATTTTTAAATTCACACCACATGAAGTTTGCTAAAATATAACATTTTTCAAATCTCTTTAAAAAAAAGATAATCAAACATCTTTTAACATACCTAAGTTTGTTAAATGATGGTCCTCTTTCAAAAATAAAAATCAAATTTACAATCAACAAAATGCCTTTCAAAGATTTTCAAAAAGCATATTTCTTAAATTAATTTCAATTAACCAACTCCATTTAACATACTGAAATTTGTTAAATGGAATTCCATTTTTAAAATCAAAACAAAAAAAAATCAAAATCAACATATAATGGAACCTCACTTAACATACTCAAATTTGTTAAGAAAGAGTTCCCCTCTTTTCAAAAGCAATATCACACACAAAGTCAAGATATATATTTTGAATCTCATTTGGCATACCCAAATTTTCCAAATGAGAGTTCTATTTTCAAAAGCAACTACACACAAATAATTGTACTCTATTTAGTATACCTAAAATTTCTAAGTGGAGTTCCCTTTTTTCAAAAACCAAAATAAATTGGATCCTACTTAGCATACCCACATTTGCTAAGTAGAATGCCTTCTTTCAAAATTATGAAAAAAACTAATGTTCATTGGAATTCCATTTCACACACCCAAACTTGTCAAATGAGAATTCCTCTCTTTTTAAAAATCAAAACAAATTGGACTCTGCTTAACATACCCAAGTGGAAGGTTCACATTATCAATCACTAGAGGATTCTAATCCATATCCCTAGTGGATATGCCTCCATATCAATTAAAATAAAATAAATTAAAATTAATTCAATCTTGATCCCCAATGGGTTATAAATTCTAATCTCTAGTAGAGACACACCAAAACTAATCATATTCACAATCAAACTCAAATCCATATGACCAGCGGATAGCTTGAACCTGCATCCTTAGTGGAAGGTTCATATACTCAATCCTTAGTGGATTTCTCCTTTTATGCCCTTAACATAAACCTCTCACATGTCATGCCCAATGCATGTGTGATACCTTAGCGGATCTTCCTTCAAGTCCTTAACATGGAATTCCAACCAAATTTACTTTGCTCTCTTATGCCCATGGCATACGTTGAGTTGCATTGCACTAAGATCATGCTTATATATATCTTTCAAACTTAGGCATGGATCATTTTCATTAGTACTTGCAATCCTTTGGATGTTGTTGATCGTCTCAGTCAATGCCAATATTTGTGGTATGCCTTGTCAGTTACACCACACTTATTGGGGGTCCTTTTGTTGACCTCACTTTTGGAGTGAGTTCTCAACCTCTTCTTCTTAGACCTATGAGCCTTCTAAACACTAAGAATTCCTTAGTCATAAGACACTCCTAGCAATTAATTGAACACTTAACCTAAGCCTAAAGACTTAGAGGGTTTACCATATGATTAGGCTATGCCTTAGGGATTTAAGAGACTCACCTACTCTATAGCCTAAATCTAACTTATGTTTACCTTCTCAAACCAAACCTCAAAATCAATTCAAATATCAAAATACAAATTCAAATCCAAATCAACTAATTGAAGCCCATGATCGAATCCAAAATCAAAATCCTTCCTATGCCCTGTGATTTATCTTATGGACTTAGCCTTAACCAAATCCAAATCAATCCAAATTCAATTGATTTTCTTAAAGATCAATTCAACCCTTCAATCAATGTATCAAACTCAAACTCAACTTTAAATCATGATCCAAACCTAAATCTAAATCAAATAAAATCCAAATCCAAGCCCTTAAGCAAATTTCTTGGGCTTAGCCAAATCTCATCCAAATCAAACCAAATTCAATTGATTTTCTAATAATTTAATCAATCCTTCAATCATGACTTCAAGCCATACCAAAATCTACAATCAAATCAATCAAGCTAAGGTCAAACCTAACCTAACCCATTTGACCCAAAATATTCAAATAAGCTCCAAATCACGTAAGTCCAAATAAAATCAAATTAAATCAAAATTAAACTAACTTAAATTGAATCAAAAACATGAAATCAATGCATAAACATGAACAAACTAAAAAAAAATCAAGATGGGACACAAAATAACAAATAGGTCATTTGACCTAGAGTTGACCCACATGGGCTCCACTAAGATAAAAGTCAACAAATTAAAATTTGATCAAATTGAGTCACTCCAAAGACTCAAAATCATTAAATGAACATGTTTGAGTGTGAAACTAAACAAATCTAAATTTAATGAAGATCCAAATGGGTTGATTTGGCCACTAACAAGTAGACCCAAATGGATCGTATTAAATCTAAATTCAAATTAAATTGAAAATTAATTCAAATCAAACATCCAAAATCATTTTAAATTTATAATTAGGTAAATTTTATCCAACCATTGCATTTAATTTAATAAATTTGGTCATTTAACTCAAATAAGTCCAATGCGGCCCATTAAGGCCAATTTTGGTCAAAATGGGCTTAAATCTAAATCTACATCAAATCAACTGAGATCAATTACTCCAAATCATCTTAAACACTTAATTGAATATGAGTGTAACCCAAACACACCATAATTGAGCCAAATTGATCATTTGAATCAATTAAGCCCAACTAAAACAAAATATAATTAGCAAGCAAATCAAATTATAATAATTAGAAAATCAATCATATAACAAAAAAAGAAACAATCAATATTATCATTGTATAATTGAAATAGAAATATAATTAAATTTGAACATCAAATATAAATTTGATTAAAAATAATTCAAAATAAGTAACTACTAAATAAATAATAAATATACAATTTGAATAATCATTAATTATAGTATATATAATTTATATACTTGAGTTAAATTAGAACTATAATATCAAAATTATCAAAAATTATGAAGATTTATAAATAATAAAAGAACAAGTCAAAAAAAAACAATAACAAAAAAATTCCATCCTTAGTCACGTGACACCAAGACAATAGGACTCATCCCTGATAAAAAAAATAGGACTCACAGGCCGAGACTCGTTTCCATGTTTCTACTACGGAATACCATCTCCTCCTCCATTTTCATCCCCATGAACTGGACGGGAACAAGAGAGAAAGTAGACCTTTTTCTCCCTTGCATATAGAGCCTCTCATCCATGCCATTTTTTTAAGAGATGCTTGACCTCTCTCACATCTTCCTTCATGCAAGAGCAGTCGAATCCATCCCTGCATCTCATTCCATCTGATCGAAGGCTAGCCTCATAGGATTGGAGTCCCTTTGTTCATCCATCTTCACTCTCCATATTAGTCATGTGAGCAGCATCTCATCCTCTTGCTAGTTCGTTACTTCCTACCCTCCAATCAAATCAAAGGCTAGTTGAACACCTCCCTCTCTTTTCCTTGTGCGAGCAGACCAAGCCAGAAACTCATGTATGACACTCTTATCCATAGGCAAGCTTCATCCCTGAGCCCACAGGTTGAGAGGCACTATAACCTATGAGAATATTCATTGCTCCAACTCAATGCAAAATCCAGTCATCTTTAAACTCTTTTTGGCTATAGTCATTCTTCTCATCCCTCTCATTTTCAGTTTAAAAGTATCATGCTACAGCATTGAGCCTCTCTCCTCTTGCCCTCTTCCTCTACTAGACAGCCAACACTTGATCTTCTCCACATTTCCTTACAAAATGCTGCTACAACTTAAATTTCCTTATATGTTGAACCTCCTTTCCTTTTTCTAGCCTACATTCCACTACCTCCTATTCTCCATCTAGGTTTTCCTCCATTGGCCTACATTTGAACAACTCTTCACTACACAACCCAAGCACATGTAAGGAAGATATTTCCTCCAGCTTGCTTCTAACTATTCTGTCCATGAGAATGATGAAGCTCTGGCAAGCAGTGGCCGTGAGTGAGCTTATGGGATACATGGTGAGGAGGCAAGCCTAGAAACATCTGGCAAAGCTCTCTCGTGCCTCAGGAAATATGTTCAAATTGACCAATTTAGAGAACACTATCTTCAATCAGTGAGGATGCATTTAAAGAGAACCATATGAGTAAAGAAAAGGTATGCTAGCCGAAGTATTGATCCAACCCAACAAGCATCTCAATAGGACTTCGTTTCTTCTAAACAAAGCCACCACTTCGTTGGAATCCACCACACATTAGCTCTGATGAGGTATAATTCTTAAACGCTTAGAAAGCCTTAGGGATCTTATGTTTGATGTGTTGAATGCAAGCGTCGTTAGGATCCAACCTTTAGAACCCATCTACTTTACTTTTTAATCCTTTTGGTGAGAGATTAGAGACAAAAGCAAAACTATTTATTTTATGTGTTTGAAATGAATAGTTTTTATTAGGTCGAATGGTGTAGTGATTTTCTTCCACCTATCAATCCATGATTAACTGGTGGGCAATTTGATTTTCGATCGAATCATCATGATTAATCCACCTTATTTTATTTATTATTAAATTCAATCGAATTTAAAAAAAAGGAGTTAATCAATCTTTAGAATTCCAAACAAAACAAAAAACAAAATAATATGTGATCAAACAAAATAAAAAAGTAATAATAAAATTATCATAAAATCGAAGTAAAACTTAGTATAAAGAGAAAGAAAACTAACTAAACCAATAGTAGTATAAATATTATAATCGAATATAAAAGGTTGTTTGAACATAATTTATGAGAGTCAATTATATAGTCGATTTAATCTCTTATTGTTATATATTGATTCTAAAATATAAAAAAAATTAGTTATGTGACATATCCTTAATTATACTTAACTCAACTATTACAATTGGCTAAGCTTTATTTGATTAGTTATTTATATAAAATTTTGGAGGAATTCTTAACTAATTCAAATCTCATATTCTAAATATCATAATCAAACAAAATAAACATAAAATTAAATATAAACTCAGCAGTTTTAAAATCATATCCAATTACTCCAAATTTCAATCAATATCAAAATAAGTTAAACAAAAATAAAATCCAACTAAACAAACCTATTGAACTAAGATAAGGGAATAATCATTAAGCAAAAGAGATAATCATTTATATAAACTAGATGGATAAATTCAATAAGTTAAACCCTTAATTGGAATTCAAATAAAAGAAAACATTAAATTTTAAATAAATCATAAGTAAATTAAAATACATTCACCAATCCAAATCAAACAAATAAAATAGTAAAAAATCAATGAATCTAAACAAACATCGAAATAATAATAATCATATGAAATTAAAACCAAAAAAAGAAAAACATTAGATATTAAAGAAATTAAATTATCAAAATTTAATTAAATCAAAACATCTAATCCAAAATTAATCAATTAGAATATATGAAATTAAATAAACTTAAACTTCATTAGATATTAAGGATATTGAATTATAAATATTTAATTAAATCAAAGTATCTATTCCAAAATTAATCGATCAAAATACATGAAGACTAAGTAAACTAAAAATTTAAAATCTAATTTAAATCAAACAAACATTAATCAAATCAAATCGATCAGGTAAATTCAAATGGGCTAATTAAGATACTTAAAGACCTTAGTTAGACTCTTTAGGAGTTAGGATGTAGAATATGGTGAGTTCCATCCAAAAATTGAATTCATTCTACTCTTCATTCTTGAAAACCTAAATATCACTTTAACAAAATATAAGTGAGCTAAAAATGGAAAATAAATCATTAAATCATTTAAATTGAAACCACCCAAAGGAAAAATTTAAACAAATTCAAACTCCAAATGGAAACTTAAATAAAATAAGCCTAGTAATGTCTTTTCACACAATCCCTTTTTTCACACACTAGAATACTAGGTCACCGACCCTCAAATTTGGTTAGGTAGATGTGTTGATTGTATGGTTGATGTTGTGTCTTTTTTTGTGATGTAATATTTTTAGACTGGATTGTAGGAATATGGATCGTAGGCTGAATGTTAGGCCGTTGATAGTCTAACATTATTTTTTGCAAAGGATTATGCTTAAGAGGTTGCTTAAAAATAAATATAAATGCTCTCTTTGTAGGTTACTTAAGCCCCTAAGCATAATCTAAGTTAGGACAGGTGAGTTTGGTTGCCCATGTGCAGGGTGCTAAGTCCAAATTATAAATATAACTACTTGGGTTATATGTGTGTTTAGCTAACACTTGTTTTGTAGGTGTAGTTTGATTTACTTTTCCTTTTTTTAATGTAATTTTGCATTTGGAATTAGGATTAGTACTATGAGGGTTTAGGATGAGCATTGGCTAGAAGGGTTACTCCTGGGTGTGATGTGATACCTTGAAGCCTACCACATCAAAAGAAGCAAAGATATGAAGAAATGAAGGAGAAATGAATAATGAATACTCGAAGACACCCCATAGCATTTATTATTTGTAATTGTAATTATTCTTTTATATACCGAATTATACAAGGGTATAGGTCAGTTACCCATTTTCTCTCTTCAGGGTGTACAACAGAACCCGACCGCATTGGCCTTTTATTCTTTTATGGTAGTCTATAAAATTGTTTGATGTTGTATTTAGATTGCACACTAGAAACAACATGCCTTTCTTAGTTTCTTATATGTTTGATGCTTTAATGTGTAGCTTGGTTGCGATTAAGCTCTTAAAATAAAATTAATTTATCTACCATAATTAATAACTCACAATCAAAATTTAAAACAACTCATAACCTCACCATAAAACCTAGGTTATAAATAAGATATTTAAAAGGTTTAGCAATCCCTTTAGTTGAATGGTTGAATGTCTCACAACATGCATGCATATTCTTTCTCTCTTAAACATGAAGGTTCTCCATCTTTACAAGATAGGGGAATTCTTGACCTATGAGGGCATCCCTTGTGATGGAAAACACCTTCTTTTAAATTTTAATCCTAAACCTGAACTAAAATAAACTAAACTAGAATAAATAAAACCTAAACCTAAAATACATTAAACATAAAGCTCAACCAAAATTAAATAAAATAAAATTAACTAAAAATAAACCTAAACCTAAACTAAAAAATAAAACCTTAAAATAATCCTAAATTAAAAATATAAAACCTAAACCTAAAACTTAAACATAAAAAATGAAATAAAAACCAAAACCTAAACCTAAAAATAAAAAATAAAACCTAAATCCAAGGAAAATAATAATAATAAAACTAAACTAAACAATAATCCTAAACCTAAACCTAAACCTAAAAAATAAAATAAAAATAAAACTACACTAAAAAATAATCCTTAACCTAAACCTAAACCTAAAAAATAAACTAAAATAAAAAATCTAAACTAAAGTATATAAACCTAAAATAAATATTCTAAACTAAATAAAAATAAAAATAAACCTAAATATAAATAAATAAATAAAATAAACTAAAATAATTAAAAAATAAACTAAATAAACCTAAACTAACCAGTTTACTTAATTAAAAAATATAAAAAACCCTTAACCTAAATCTTAAACCCTAAAACTAATCCTAAACCCTAAACCCTAAATCTTAAAACCCTAAGCCTTAAACCTTAATCCCTAAACCCTAAATCCTAAAACCTACACCCTAAACCCTAAACCCACCCTACCCTACCCTAAAAGCTAAAAAAAACTAAACCTAAACTAAATAAAACCTAAAATAAAATAAATAAATAACCTTTAATAAAATAAAATAAATAAAATAAAATAAAACCAAAACTAAAGCTAAACCTAAACCTAAACCTAAACCAACTAAAATAAAGTAAAAAATAAAAACTAAACTAAAATAAAATGAATAAAAACCTAAACTAAACTAAATAAAATAAAATAAATCTAAAATATAGTAAAATAAAAACTAAATAAAAACTTAATCCTAAAAAATTAACCTAAAAATAGATAAAAAAAATAAAACCAAAACCCTAAACTAAAATAAACTAAACTAAAATAAATAAAACCTAAGCCTAAACCTAAAATAAACTAAACAAAAACCCAAAACTAAATAAAATAAAATGAACTAAAAAAAATCTAAACCTAAAATAAAAAATAAAACATAAAAATTTTACCTAAAAAAACCTAATACCTAAACCTAAAAAAATAAAATAAAAACCTAAACCTAAAATAAAATAAAACCTAAAATATAATAAAAATAAAACTAACCTAAAAAATAAGAATAAACATAAAAAGAAACTAAAATAAAATATCTAAACTAAAATAAATAAACTAAACTAAACTAAACAAAAAAATTAACATAAATAAAAATAAAAATAAAATAAACTAAAATAAATAAATTGAATAAATCTAAACCTATAAACCTAATCTTAAAATAAAAGAACCCTAAACCTACCTAAACTAAACTTAAACTTAATCCTATACCTTAACCCATACCATAAACTACACTAAACCATAAAATTATAAACCCTAAACCCTAAACAACTGCACCCTATACTAAACCGTGACCTAAACTATCTAAACTAAACTAAAGCCCACCCTAAAGCCTAAACCTTAAACCCTAAAGCCTTAACACTAAACCCTAAACCATAAACCATAAACCCCAAACCTTAAACCCTAAACCCTAAACCCTAAACTTATTTTACTTTTTGGCTTGAGCTGGGTTTTACTTTTAACCTCTAGATTTTGGGTTGGCTTGGTTTTTTCAGTCTGGTGGCCGTTGTCTTCTCTGCCTTATTGCTCTGGTTGCTGGTGGATGAGATGATTTCTGCTCTAGCTTTATTCTTTTTTCTACACTGGTTGGTTTGTTGGCTCTCCTCATGAACTCGAATTACATTTTGCTAATTTTTCATGGTTGGATGGGTGGCCTTCCTAGTGGGAACTACTATTGGTTGTTACCTTTTTAGGCCTTTTTAGGCAAATTTCTTGGCCACTTTTTTGGGTTTTCCTCCCAATTCTTTGTTGTTTATTATTGGAATCTTCTTTTTCCTTATTTCTGCTTTTGGTTATGCTTCTGAAATTATCATTTGTTGGGTATGTTGTTTGCAACACATTTTGTTTTATTATTATGCTATCTGTCAGTTTAGTCTTTATTGCTAGGAAAGTTTAATTTTTTCTGAGGTTCTGGCTAGCTACTGTTGTTGTCTTTCTATGGTTATTGTGCTTATTTTAGGCCTCTATTATGTGGTGCTTTGTTGGTTTTCTAGTTTTCCTTGGTTGTTGGGGATGCTTCCTTTGTTGGTTAGTTATGATGGGTTATTTTTTGGTGGTTGCCTTATGGCTAATTTACTTAGCTGGTTTTTTTAGTGGAATTTTAGTTATCCTTGGAATCTTGGTTGGTTGATTTTTTCTTTATTGGTCTTTTCATTCTTCTTAAACAATTTGCTGGAGCCTTTTTTTGTGTTGGCCGAACCTTTGTTGATCCTTTTAGATTGGACTTGTTTGTTTTTGGTGCTTGGTTGCTGCCTTTGGCCCCCTTTGATGTGGATGTTTTATCTTCTGGTGATTTGCATCGGCTGCAACTTCTGTTTCCTTCAATTGGTGGTTTCATTTTTGAGCTGTTTAGTCATTTGTTGTTACTCACCCTGCTTTGTCTTGGTGACTGCTACTTGTTGGGAATTTCGCTTGAGGGCTCCTATCTTGGTTTTGTTGGCTATTTCTCTGTTAATTGGCATGGGTCTGTTGCTCAGTGACGATTGGTTATGGTTTTCCTAGTTTATAACTTGGATGGGTATTTGGATAATGGTTGTTTTTAGTGTTTTGACATTATTCTAGCCTCTCTCTTGGTTATTATGATTTGTCTATTTTGGCATTTGTTTGGTGGTTTGGCTTCTAGCTAGTTGCTAGCTAGTTAATCTTTGTTAAAGGTGTAGGATCTAGAACTTTATGGATTGATGGCCTTGGATGTTTGCTTGTATCAGGTATGCTGGTTATGATGGATTTAATGTTACTCACCTCTTCCCTCTAGTTAGTAGAATTACATATGATTCTAATCCTTCATTATGAAGTTTGGATGGTCATATGTATTATTGCCCCTTGAGATTATCCTAACAGAGCCTGAGCCTTCTCTTTCTCAACTCTCTTCATTTCCTCTCTTTATCATTATCTATTTTAGCTATGACTTTTGCCTTTATAGTTTGATACAAATTTTTTTTATTGGTTGGAACTATATAGAGGGAATGTTCGTTACTCAGTCAACCCATGTGTTGTAGCTGTGGATCCTGCTTATCTTGCTTCTCAAGGAAATCATGAACTATTGCTGACCCATTCTTTCTCATGTTTCAGGATTTGTTTTAGTCTTACTCTGTGTCTTTTTCTATTATGCTTTTTAGCTGTTGTATTTACTCTTTTGTTTTGTTTTCTTTACTAATGTACTTAGATGGGAGTTTAGCTCTTTAAGTTTATTATAGCTCTGAGAGAAGGAGAATTTTAGAGCTTTACCCCTTTTAAGGACATGGTATCTTTTCCTTTTATGTTAATAAAATTCTAACTTTCCCAAAAAAAGAAAAACCTAAATCCTAAACCCTAAACCCTTAACACTAAATGCTAAACCCTAAACCCTAAAACTCTAAACTCTAAACCCTAAACCCTAAACCCTAAACTAACCCTACACCCTAAATACCATAAACCCTAAAGCCTAAACACTAAACCCTAAACCCTAAACCCAAACCCTAAACCATGAACCCTAAAGGCATAAAATCTAAAACCCTAAACCCTAAACCTAAAATCCTAAAACTAAACCTAAAGTAACTAAATAAATAAAAAAATAAACTTGAACCCTAAAACCTAATAAGCCTAAACCTAAACCCTAAGAATGGGTAGAACCTTGACGGCAGGAACATCATCGTCAATTAGGCTCAGTCTAGATCTGGCGGTGGAGGCGAAGGTGGAGGCGATGGTTATCGTGGTGGTGGTGGGGATTTGTAGGTGCAAGTGGATATGGAGGTGGTGGTCGGACCAGTGGTGGTTATGGAGGTGAGAGGAGTGACGAAGGTTACAACCATGGTGGTGGCGGAGGGAGAGATCGAGGATATGATGGTGGATCCCACTACTCGAGAGGCCAGAGTGGTTCTGATGGGAACTAGAGAAACTGAAGAACGATCGATCCTATCTATTTCTTATGGAACTGTGTCTTTATAGTAGAGACAGTCCTAATTATCAAGGATTTTTGATTTTCTCTATGCATGCTCATTTTTTATTTATGTTGTTGCCTGTGTCTTAGAAAACTTGGTGTGTTACTTGGTTCATGAAATCAAAAAGAAGAAATATTGAATATAAATTTATTCTTCATTAAAAAAACAAATACCATAAACCTGAAACCCTAAATTAAAACCTAAATCCTAACCCTGAAACCTAAAACCTAAACACTAAACCTTAAATCCTAAACTCTAAAACCTAATCCTAAACCAACCTAAACCACAAACCCTAAACCCTAAACCCTAAACCCTAAACTTTGTTAAAAAAAACTTTAAACCCTAAACCTTAAAGCCTAAACCCTAAACTCTAAACTAAAAGCTAAACCCTAATCCCTAAACCCTAAAAACCATAAACCCTAAACATTAAACCCTAAACTAAAACCCAAACCCTAACCTAAACCATATAAAACCTAAAACCTAAACCTAAAAACCTAAACCTAAAAAAACTACCCAGGCCACTTAAACTGATTGTAAATATCCCAAACTGACCTAAACCCTAATAAACTCCTAAACTAAAAAAAAATCTAACAAACTAAAACTAATCTAAATCTAAACTCAACCCTGATCGTTAAACCTGGGCCCTAAAACCCTAAAATATTGTTAAACTTTACCCTCCCTACTATCTAAAATAAACTGAGCTAAACTAAATCATCCTTAAATCCACAAACTATACCCTAAACCCTACTAAACTAAACTAAATAAATAAACTAACTACTAAACCCTAAACTACCAAACCTAAACCCTAAACTAAAAAACTAAATAAATAACCTTAAATATAAATCCTAAACCTTAACTCTAAATTCTAAACCCTAAAACCCTAAACCCTAAACCCTAAACCCTAAACCCTAAACCATAAACTCTAAATCCTAAGCCTAAACCCAAAACCCTGAACCCCAAATCCTAAACCTAAACCTAAACTAGCTAAATAAATTAAAAAAGAAACCTAAACCCTAAAACATAATAAACCTAAATCTAAACCTAAACCCTAGAATGGCGAACTTTGAAGACATCACGACAAATCGATAGATAGAGGCGTGGCAGCAGCTTATCCGTGGTGGTGGGGGATCTAGAGGTGCTGGTAGATATAGAGGTGGTCATCAAAGCAGTGGTGGCTATAGAGGTGGGAGGAGCAACGTTGGTTACAACCATGGTGGTGGTGAAGGGAGAGGTCGGGGATATGATGGTGGATCCTGCTACTCAAGAGGCTGAGGTGGTTCTGATGGGAACTGGAGAAACAGAGGAATGGCCAATCCAATCTGTTGCTTATGGAATTGTGTCTTTATAATAGATAAAGTTGTAGTAATCTTGGGTTTTTGATATACTCTATGCGTGCTCATTATTTATATATGTTGTAACTTATGTCTTAGAAAACTTGGTGCGTTACTTGGTCGATGAAATTGAAATGAACAAATATCGAATATGAATTTGTTCTTTGTTAAAAGAAATAAGCCAAAAACATTAAGCCCTATACTAAAACTTGAACCCTAAACCTAAAACCTAAACCCTAAATCCTAAACCCTAAAAACCCTAAACCCTATACCCTAAACTTTAAACCCGAAACCCTAAAACCTAAATCCCTAAACCCTAAACCCTAAACCCTAAACCCTAAAACCCTAAATTCTAAACCCTAAACCCTAAACCTAAATAAACTAAACTAAATAAACTGAAAATAAACCTAAAAAAATAAACTAAACCTAAACTAATAATAAAATAAAAACTAAGCTAAATAAATTAAATAAAATAAACCTAAACCCCTAACCCCCCCCCTCTCTCCCTTGTGGCGCTCTAGCAATTTCATTTTCCCCTTCATCGGTGCATGCCCATCTTGCATTTTTGGTGGATCCTTCATCATTCTCAACTGATTTTTGGTGTTTTTTCAATCTCTGGCTACTCACATGATGTGTCTCTTTTGATTATGGCTACGATGTCCTCGAACCCATAACTTATTACTCCTATTTTGGATGATCCAACTAGGGAATCCAATTATATGGGGATTCCTAAACCTACTGCCATTCCTGCTATTAAACCCTTTAAGGAAGCACTTTTTTGTAAGAGCTCTAACTCTTCTAACTTGATGAATCTGGTTTTACTTCTTTTCAAGGCATGCCTGCGATCATTTGTTCAGATCTTGATTTCGAAAAGCTTGTAAAACCTTTCAAATTTACTTTGATTGGAAAATTTTCTTTGTGTCAACCAAATTTGGATAAGTTTCGATCATTTTTTATAACCTTAAACTTTCAGGTGCTTTCTCTATTGGCTTGATCGATCCAAGACATATTCTGATTCAACTTATGAAGGATTTGGATTATTCAAGGGTTTTCTCAAGTCGATCTTATTTTGTCTTTAATTGTCAAATGTGTTTGTTGAAGTGGTCTCCCCTTCTTGTTATAAAGGAGGAATCACCTATTATTCCTGTGTAGTTAGCTCTTCCAAATATGAGAATCCATTATGTTACCCAGTAGGTTTTATTTGCTATCGGGGTTCTTTTGAGTCGGTCGCTCCAAATCGATCAGGCGACCGCTGTGATATCCTGTCCCTCTATTGCTTTTATGTTGGTTGGACTTGACATATCTAAAAAATATCCTAAGGATTTTTGGATTATATGTGAAAAGTTTGGTTATTTATAAAAGCTCAAATTTGAAAATTTTCCAATTTTTTGTTCCCATTGCAAGATACATGGTCATGATAATTCGGAGTGTTTTATTCTTCACCTGCTTCTTAAAAAGAAAATTTTGAATGATCCTAACTCTAAATTAGCTTGATAAAGTTAATAAAGCTATTTTTGTGCTAAAATAACTTAAATGTTGATATTAGGTGATTCTTTGGAATCTTTTGATGTTCTAAAATTATTGTTTCTACTTCTCATTCACCATGACAAAGGTACTAATAATGTTTAAAAAATAATGATTTGTCCACAACCTTTCTTTACATGAGAATATGCCTATTATGGCTTATTCCAAATTCAAAGAGGCTGAAAAAAATGATGATTCATTCTCTAATGAGTCTATTCCTGCTTCTTTGGTGGCATTAATTGATGTGAATGAGGTTTTAATTGATAACTTGAAAGATAACTTGAATGTGGCTGAAATTCTTGAGCAAAACACTCATTCTGATATTGGCAATTGTGCTTTGAATGGTTTAATTTCTTCTCCTTCTTCTAATTCCAAGATTAATCTTCATTCTAATCCCACTTTTCAATAAAATGCTGATTTGGAAGAGGGGGAAGTTGTGATTAGAGATGTTCTTGTTGATCCTTATCCTATTAATAATATTCCTACTCAATCTCTTTTTGATGGTGACACTTTGGATAAAAATAGAAAATTCCAAACTATCTTTAAAAAGAAAACTAAGAACTCTAAGATGCAAGCTCCAAATTCTACCAGATCTACTAGATCTGGATCCTCTTCACATAAATAATGTGTTGTTTCAATTTTTAGCTTAGGAGAGGATTTGTTATTCTGTCTCTCTCTTTATTATTATCATTTAATTCCCTTTTACAATTTTTTTATGTTTAATTCACCTTATTTGGAATGTTAGAGTGAATGGTACCCTCACTATTCATAATCATATTAGAAATCTCTGTAGAATTAACAATATCTCTTTACTTATTATTGAACCTCTTATACATCTTTGATAAAATCAATCATGTTGCTAGAATGCTTGGTTTTAGTAATTTTTTCCTTAACATCAGTAATAAAATTTGGTGCTTTTGGAATAGCTTCTTAAATGTTTTAATTTTTGATGATCTTCAAATTTCTTTTGGTGATTCTAGTGTGTTGGGCTCTTTTGTTTATGCTTCTTGCAATAGAGCTGGTTAGAATGTTCTTTGGGAGAATTTGAGAAGTTTTGCTCTTTTTGGTAACAAACCTTGGTTTGTTGGGGGTGATTTCAACTCTTTTTTGTATTCATATCATAGAAGGGTGGTTGCTCTCCTAATATTCATTATATGGAAGAATTTTTAATTATGATTCTTGTTTGCATTCTTATTGACAATTAAAGGCTCTAATTATACTTGGCAAAACTCTAAGCTCTAGTAACATCTTGATAGAATTCTTTTCAACTTTCATTGGATTAATCAATGGCCTCATACCTCTATTGACCATTTGAGTAGAACTTTATCAGATCATGCCCCACTTTTGGTTTCTATTAAATATAACTCTAAAAGATTAAACACCTCACCCTCTTTTAGATTTCAAAATATGTGGATTCATCTCGATTTTCTTAAAGTCATGGCCATTAATTGGATTGCCCCTTTACACCCTGATAATTTGATTAGGGGTATGCATAGATTATGTTTTAAGCTTAAATATAAATCAGTTGGTGGAACAAACATTATTTTAAAAATCTTTTGCTAATATAAAAAACATGGAACTTTTGGTTTGTGATCTTCAAAATGCTATTTTGACTGATTCTTCTAAGCTTAAGGATTTGAATGAAGCAAAAGATAATCTTGTTAATTATCAGAATATGGAAGAGACCTATTGGCGATAAAAGGATGCTAGTAAATAGATTGCTGATGGGGACAAGAATACCAGGTATTTTCATGCTTTATTTAATAAAAAGAGTGCTTTAAATTCTATCCAAAAAATTAAAAGTGATAATGGAGATTGGATCACTGATATTAATGTTATTAAAGATTTTTTTATTAACCACTTTAGAAATATGCTTAATAAAAGCCACTCTTATGAAGGTATTTCTAATTCACATTTGATCCCCTCTATTATAACCAATGATGGCAATCATTGGCTTACTAGGTTGCCTACTAAAGATGAGATTGGTAAAGTTCTCAATAGCATGAACATTGATTCCATTTCTAGTCTAAACGGTTATACAACTCAATTTTTTCAAAATTGGTGGTCTACTATTAAGCATGACTTAGTTGATGCTATTGTTGATTTCTTTATTGGTAATCCTCTCCATAAATATTTTTCAAGCACTTCCATTATTCTCATGCCTAAAAAGGATAATCTAGATTCTTGGAGTGATTTCATACCTATTAGTCTTTTCACTTTATTTAATAAATTTATTTCTAAAATTCTTGTTAATAGACTAAGTCATTTGCTTCAAAAATTTATCTGTCTCAACCAAACTAGTTTTGTTAGAGGAAGATCTTTATCTGATAGCATTCTTCTTGCTCAAGAGCTTATTCATGATTTGGATGTTCCACCT
The DNA here is from genome assembly GCA_021442155.1 of Cymbidium sinense. Taxonomy (NCBI): domain Eukaryota; kingdom Viridiplantae; phylum Streptophyta; class Magnoliopsida; order Asparagales; family Orchidaceae; genus Cymbidium; species Cymbidium sinense. Next base: position 85,932,126 of record CM038216.1, read on the forward strand.
AGAGGTGGTAACATCCTTTTAAATTAGATATTTCTAAAGTCTTTGATAATATCTCTTGGGATTTCCTTTTAAATATCCTGCATTTATTTGGTTTCTCTGATAATTTCATTAACCTTATTAAAAATTGTATTAATAATGCCTTGTTTCCTATTCTTCTTAATGGTGAAGCTTTAAGCTTTTTTCCTTCTTCTTATGGTTTGAGACAAGGAGATCCTTTGTTCCCTTTTTTTGTTTATTATTACTGTGGAAACCTTTCTAGGAGTTTATATGATTTATTCAATAACAATCCTAGCATGTACTTTAGAACTCTTGGTGGTATCCCTATTTCTCGCCTTAGCTTTGCTGATGATTTCATTATCTTTTCTAATACTTCCTTTCATCATATCAAAAGACTTAAGAAATTTTTAAATAATTTTGGTAGAGAAAGTGGTCTTTCTATTAATGAAAGCAATAGCTCTTTTATTACCTCCTCTAAAATTTCTAATAACAAAATCAATTATATCTTGATAATCACTAACATTAAACACCAACAACTCCCTATTACATATCTGGGTGCTCCTCTTTTAAAGGTAAAAAAAGATCCCATCTTTTTGATGAGCTTATCCAAAAAAATTTCAAATAAAATTTTAGTGTGAACTTTCACTTACTTTCCTATGATGGCAGGCTTACTTTGCTTAAGAGTACTCTTAATTTGATGCCTTTATATTATATTCAAACCATTATCCCTACTAATTCTATCTTAAATAGAATTGATCGTCTCCTTAATAAATTTCTATAGGGATCTAATAATTCGATTAAAAGGATGCATTGGACCTCTTGGCATAAATATTGTGGTCCTCTAGGTGAAGGTAGGCTTGCCTACAAACCTATTATATTTACCTTCCTCACATAAACTCGTGGAAATTTTAGAAAAAAAGATAGCCTCTAGGCTAATTTTATAACAGTTAAATACTACAATATTTAATGTTAATTTAATTAGTAACACTCATTTTAGAGGTTGTAAATTTATGGCAAGAAAACTAGGTCTTTTCCTGCCTGAGATCACCTTCTGTAAAGAAGATAGTATTATATATTGGATAAAACCTCATAATAATATTATTAAAATTAATATGATGGATCTATCTCAGAATACATTTGGTGGTGGTATTTTTAGGAATTTTAAAGGTAATGTCATTTGTACTTTTACTTATCTTCTTAAAGCTTATTCTATTATCTATGTTGAATTAATGGTTGCAAACAAAGCTATTGACATTTGTTTGCAAAAAGGTTTCTTCAATATTTGGATTGAAGTTGATGCTTTGTTACTCATTGATAGTTTTTATTGTTTAAACTTATATTATAATTATTTATCTTAAGCAATCCCTTGTGATATGATATGCAATATAATATAGTATAATATAATATGATATAGTGTATTATAATATAGGATGCCATAACATAGTGTAGCATCATGCATTATAACATACTATTGTGTATTATTACTTTTTTTTAGCATATTTTAGTTTGTTATAGTATGATGCAATAGAGTTTGTACTAGTATAATTCATAAAAATACTGATTTATAGGCTGAGATGGTGGGATTTGGCCAAATTTAAGTTAAGCTTGAAGGAACATCATTGGGGGTGTGCTATGGTGTCATTTAATCAAAAGAATGGAATTTTATATCCAAAATAAATGTTCAATTTTCAACCACATTTTTTAAATCTTTTGCTTGAAGTGATTCATTTTACGGTGTAATGTAAGATAATATATATTATATGAAAGCATATTAAAATATAATGTACATAGCAATATAACTTCACATATATAAGAATGTGGTGGTGTGTTACTAAATGTTATTGTACATTTTAGTATTTTTTACTTTTGTTTTAATACATTGGGTAAAACTCACAAAATGTTAATTTCAAGGTTGAGATGGAATAATTTGCTAAATTCATGGCTCAATAAGTTTACACCAAAATTAAGCAATTTTATACCATTCCTAATAGAAAATTAATAATTTTACATCCAATATGAACATTATTCATATTTTGAGAAAATTTTGTTATTTGTTCAATTTTAGTGATTCTAATGAGGTGTAATGTTAGAAAATATATTATATTATAACAAATTATAATATAACATCATAAATTATAATCTAATATAGCGTGTTAATTCATACTATAATATGTTTAGCATGATATTGTATAGTTAGTTTGAGCTTGCACCATCACAAATCATAAAATGTTAATTACAATGTAAAGATGATGTAATTTGAATGAACACATTGTTATGCTTTTGGTTGAAGTATTAAAGGTGTGCATAAGAGAAGAAATAAGATTTGATGAGAATTTCCACATCAAGGACATGGAGGGAGATCCGCTAGGGGATCACACATACATTGGGCAGAACATGTGAGGGGTCTATGTCGAGGGCATAGAAGAAGAAAATCTACTGGGGATAAGGTTGAATTAGATTTGATTATATGATTTATGGAAAGAAGATACACTAGGGATAAGACTCTATAATACACCAGAGATTAAGATCAAATCAACTTTAATTTATTTTGTTTTAATTGATGTGAATGCACATCTACTAAACATGTGGGGTCGAGTCTGCTGGGTATTGGGTATATGAACCTTCCACTAGGGAAGCAGGTTTGGGTTATCCCCTAAAAATTGGAATTAGAGTTTGATTTCATAGATTTGTTTGGGATGTATCCATGGGATAAGAGTTTATTTGAATTTCTTTGTTTAGACTCTAAGGGAGTTGGATTAATTTGGCTCCTTGGGGAGGTTGGTTTTGAATCTGAATTGTTTGCTTGACTTGTTTATATATGATTTAGGGCTCCACTAGGGAGAAGGGTGTGATTCAACCCACTTGGAAAATCAGAATGGATTTAATTTAATCTGAGTTAATGTATGGACCTGTCTATATGTGATGGACCCATTGAGATGGGGCTATATCAGCCTTGACCTATCTCAGGTTTACAAATCCAAAGGGATAGTCTACCGGCTTTGGGGTAGAGCTAGCCAACCTAAGGGGTTGCCTTTTGGTGTGCAACAGCTGTTCTAGGAAGAAGGCGTAACATACTTACATCTTCCAAAGCGAGGAATAACCGTTAGGTGACCTATTAGATGCACAATAAATCAAACCTGACCTAGGGTGACTACTTAGTGAATGTCGCTGGGGACTTATGTCAACTCAAAAGTAGTTAGGATTAATTTTAGCATAATTTCATGTGATTTAATATGGTTTGTTTGGTTTAATTTGATTTCAAATTGAGGGCATATGTGTTGGGGATGTGAGTTCGGTCAAATTTGATAGATTTAATTTATGAATGATATCAGTGTGCGATAGACCCACTGAGTGGGGCTATATCGGACTTGTCCTATCTTATATTTACAAATCCAAAGGGATAGTATACTAGCCATGGGGTAGAGCTAGCCAACCTAAGGGGTTGCCTTTCGGTGTGCAACCGCTGTGCTAGGAAGAAAGCGTAGTAGACTTACATCTTCTAAAGCAGGGAACAACCGCTGGTGTGACTTGTTGGTAGCACAACAAATTGAACCTAACTTAGGGGCGACTACTGAGTGAATGCCACTGGGACTTATATCAACTCAAGAATAGTCAGGCGATTCCTATAGGGAGTTTTTCTAACATTACCCTAAAGATAGGATACCTGCTTGGGAAAAGGTACCACTAGGGGTGTCCTCCTAATCCACAAGTGAATATATATTTTGTTTATATGTTTCTGTTGACCCTGTTGGTGTGTGAGGGACCACATTGAGAAGGAGCTATGTCAGCCTTGACCTATCTCAAATTTACTGGACCAAGGGAGAATTTGAACATCCACAGGATGGATTCTCCAACCACAGGGGTGGTTACTAGGAATGGGGAACTGTCTAATCCGACAGTAACCCGAGTAGTGTATAAATGGGGTCGCAAAGGTAGAGATTTAAATATAGTGACCCTAGGGGAGGTGCTACTAGGGGTGTTATCCTGAGCCTTGGAAAAGAAAAACTATAGGTGTACAGTGGATAATTCAAGGAGAAAGCATAGCAGACTTACATCTTCCATGAGTGGTCTATCTTAAGCTGCGAGAACCAACCAACCTAAGGTGTATCCTTCAGTATAGTGAGAACCAACCAACCTAAGGTTCCCGACAGTGTGCAATGATCAATCTGGAAAGAAAGCATGTAAGCTTACAACTTTGAAGTGGAACCGATCATCGAGATAGTCTGTCATTAGTAGGATAGATGCTATTTGACCTAGAGTGACTACTAAGCGGGGAGCCTAGGGGAAGGACTGGTCTAAGACTTGAAGTAGTCAAGAGAGAAGGAGCCATTAGGGGAATTATCCTAATCCTCAAATATACTCGACCCAATCAATGCATGAAGGCTAATCCAAGAAGAAAGCATAATAGACTCACATTCTCTTAAATGAAGCCAACATGAGGTAGCTTACTAGCCATGCAATAAGGCCTACCAAACTGACAAGACCATCATTGGTCTGCAGTGGCCAAGTAAGGAAGGAAAGCATAGTAATCTTACATCCTCCAAAGCAAGAACACCACTGGGTGACACACTAACAGGTTGGCACGTTAGTCTGAACTAGAGCAACTAGTGAGTGAGTGCCGCTAGGGGATTTATCTCAACTCAGAGCAACTTAAGACAAAAGATATGTGTTTATTTTATTTGTTTGTGTTGAGTTTGTGTTTGTGTTGTGTCGATGAAAGATAGGACACCGCTTGGGTGCCTTATACCTACCCTAAACACATCATGGCGGATTTGCAAACAAGAATACTTTCAATATGGAGGAGATTGAATTCGAAATAGAATTCTCATTTATGATAATTATTTTCAAACCTAATTTATAATATTTCTTTAAGTAGAGCCCATTGATTGGAAGCATTGGGTGCTCTCTCTTATGATTAATAACTTGATAAGATCCTCTTTAGTAGGCCTTCTATATGGCAAAAGGGCCTTCCCATGTGGGTTCAAACTTACCTCCCATCTTATGATGTGCAACAATCGATCTCCTCAAAACTAAAATAAGCTCTCCCACTTGAAAAGCTCAAGGATGGACCAACTTATTATGAGCTTGAATCATTTTAACTTAGTACAAGTTGAGGTTTTGGCATGCCCACAGGCGTATCTCCTCCAAACCTTAAAGCTCTTCTAATAGCATCTTGGCATTCTACTCTATTATGATCTTGCTACCCACAACTATCCTTAGTGATGGGAGTTAGACTTCTAATGGTAGAACGGCTTCAGGCCCATACACTAAAGAGAAAGGAGTAGACTGAGTTGGAGTTCTATATATGATGCGAAGGCCAACAAGGCTTCAACTAACTGCTTATTCCACTATCGCTCCTTATTATCGAGTGTCTTCTTTAGTATTTGGATGAGAGTTTTATTGAAGGCTTCTGCTAAGTCATTTTCCCTCTGGTAGTTGATGGTAGAATATCTCCAATCTATGTTATGTCTCTGGGCAAAGTTGTTGATCTCGGTGCTCTTGAATGTAGTACCATTATCAGATATAATTCATTGAGACACTCCAAAGCTATATACGATATGGTTTCTAAAAAACTAAAGCAAATGCTGAGTTGTCACCTCTCTGAGTGGAATAACTTTTGCCCATTTGGAAAAGTAGTCAGTAGCAGCTAAGTTGAACCGATGAACCATGGAAGAAGGAGGATCAATTGGACCCACTATGTCAATACCCCAACACTCGAATGGCCATGAGGCTAATGTAGGATTAATGTCGGGTGGTTGGTGTAGGACCACACCGTGTATTTGACATTGGTGGCTTCACCTAGTAGTATCCATGCAATCTTTGATCATCGACGGCCAGTAGTATCCTAGTCTTTTGATCTTGACTTTCATCTTCGGACCGGATTGGTTGGCTCCACATAATCTTGAGTGTACCTCAATCATGATCTTACGGGCTTTGTGCTTGTCTAAAAAATGTAACCACATATGATCGAAAGAAAATCGGTACAAGACACCATCCACAAGAGTGTTAAAGTGCTATCTATTTCATCTGATGAGCTTGGGACTTCTCTTAAGGTAGTTTGCCTTTATTTAGGTAATCCATGAATGTTTTCCTCCAATCTAACTCCTCATCCTTCTTAGCAATGGAAACCTCTCCTTCAAGAGAGTACTTTTTGATGAGTTCAATATCAATAAAAGATGAGACTTGTCTATTTAGACATTTATTTATATGGGCTCATCTTTCGGACAAGTCAATTCCTTGGAAAGCTTGGCTAAAGCATACACTATAGCGTTCTCTCCACGAGGAATCTTATAAATGGTAACCTCTTGGATTTGGGCCAACAACTCCATGGTGTACTTGTGGTAGTGATGGAGCTTGGGCTCTATAACCTTATAGGACCTAGTGATTGGTTGATAATTAGTTGAGAATCTCCAAAGATGTTGATGTTATGGATTCTTAGAGTAACGCTAACCTGCACCACAATTAGAGCCTCATATTCGACTTCGTTGTTGGTACAAGGATTAGATAGATGATATGAGAATCTCATCACATCACGGTCTGGAGTTAAGAGAACTATTCTTACATGAAGTAGAGAGCCAACAAGAATTGGGTCGCTCGCTAAGAAATCTTAGCTTGTCCTTTCACGACATGAAGGTAATAAGATAATGTGAGAGGATCATGGACTATCATCAACCCATCCATAAGATACCATGTGTCATGAGATTTATTGGATTGATCGATTAAGTTCAAAAAATTTTGGGATTTAAAGATTAAAGCTAGTAATGCTTCAATGGGTGGAATTAATTAGATGATGAAGAGTGTGTTATCATTTGCTTCATCATTGGCATGGGCCAACAAAACACCAAAGGAGTCGTCTAATGCAGCAATATAAAGTATGAGTGCTTGCGAGATAGGTCGCTAGAAGCATCGTATCGTAATGCTTGATGTCTTTGAAGGCATTCTCATAGTTATCATCCCACTTGAACTTGGCATCCTTTTTGACAAGTGTTGAGAATGGCTAACATCTTCTTGATAGGTTGGATATAAAGTGTCTTAGATATGCCTATCACCCTTAGAATGATCTGAGTTAAGTTAAACTTTTAGGGGGTGGCATTTCTAATATCCCCTTGATCTTCTCTAGATCGATTTCGATTCCCTAGTGTCAGACAGCAAACCTCAGGAATTTCCCTAAAAGTACTTCGAATGCATAATTTATGGGGTTCATTTTAAGGTTAAATTATCTTAACTGTTTGAAAACTACTCTCAAGTCAAAGAGATGGCCTTCCTTTTCTCTACTTTTTACTCGAGATCGACGACATAGCACTCGACTTGATGAATGAGTTCGTTGAAGATTCGAGTCTAAAATATAATAAAAATCTAAACTAAAACTTAAATCTAAAACTAAAAATAAATTAAACTAATTAAAATAAACTAAAATAAAATAATTAAAAACCTAAACTAAACTTAAAAATAAAATAAACCTAAGAATAAAAAACTTAAATAAAGTAAAAACTAAACATAAAATAAAAAATAAAATAAACCTAAAATAAACCTAAAATAAAATAAAATAAAAACTAAATAAAAAAAGAAAACCCAAAAATAAACCTAAAAATAAATAAAAAATAAAACTTAAACCCTCAACTAAAAAAAAACTAAACCTAAAATAAAAAATAAAAAAAATTAAAATAAACCTAAACCTAAACTAAAATAAACAAAACTAAAATAAGTAAATCCTAAACTTAAAACTAAACTAAATGAAATAAAATAAACTAAAAATAAACCTAAACCTAAACTAAAAAATAAAATCTAAAATAAACTTAAAATAAAAGCCTAAAACTTAAACCTAAAAAAATAAAATATAAACCTAAACCTAAAAATAAAAATAAAAAATAAAAACTAAACCTAAGAAATAAAATAAAAATAAAACTCAACTAAAACATAAACCTAAACATAAAAATTAAACTAAAATAAAAAACCTAAAATAAAATAAATAAACTTAAAATAAATAAACTAAACTAAATAAAAATAAATAATAAACCTAAAGAAAAATAAAAAATAAAATAAACTAAAATAAATAAAAAATAAATTAAATAAACTAAATAAACTTATACCTACCAGTTTACTTAATTAAAAAAAACCACCTAAACCTTAAATCCTAAACCCTAAACCTACAACCCTAAACCTAAAACCCTAAACCCTAAACCCTAAAAATCCCTAAAACCTAAACTAAATAAACTAAATAAACCTAAACCTATCGATTTACTTAATTAAAAAAAATCCCTAAACCCTAAACCCTTAAACTAATCCTAAACCCTAAACCTTAAACCTTAAACCCTAAACCCTAATCCTTAACTCTAAACCATAAAAGCATATACCCTAAAACCCTAAACCCTACACCGTGAACCCTAAATGCTAAACCCTAAACCCTAACCCTAAACCTTAAACCCTAAACCCCAAACCCTAAACCTAAACCTAAAGTAACTAAATAAATTAAAAGGTAAACCTAAACCTTGAAACCTAATAAACCTAAACCGAAACCTAAACCTTAAAAATGGGCATAACCTTTACGACCGGAACATCACCATCAACCAGGCTTAAACTAGATCTGGAGGTGGGGGCAAAGGCTGAGGTAGTGATGATCGTAGTGGTGGACAGGGATCTAGAGGTGTTAGTGGATATGGAGGTGGTGGTCGAAGCAGTGGAGGTTATGAAAGTGACATAGGTTATAACCGCGGTGGTGGCGGAGGGAGAGGTCAGGGATATGATGGTGGATCCCATTACTCGAGAGGCTGGAGTGGTTCTGATGGGAATTTGAGAAACTGAAGAATGATTGATCTAATCTGCTGCTTATGAAACATTGTCTTTCCAGTATAGATGGCTTTATTTATCTAGGGTTTTTGATTTGCTCTATGCGTGCTCATTTTTTATCTATGTCGCCACTTGTGTCTTAGAAAACATGGTGTGTTACTTGGTTGATGAAATTGAAAAGAATAAATGTTGAATACAAATTTGATCCCTGTTAAAAAAAAAGCCAAAAAACCTAAACCCTAAACTAAAACGTGAACCTTAGACCTGAAACCTAAAACCTAAACCCTAAACCCTAAACCCTAAACCCTAAACCATAAAACCTAAACCATAAACCCTAAAGTTTAAAACCCTAAACCCTAAACCCTATACCATAAAATTGAAGCCCTAAACCCTAAATTGATAACTCTAAACCCTAAACCCTAAACCTAAAAAAGTTGAAACCCTAAACTAAATAAAGCTAAACCTACTGGTTTACTTAATTTTTTTTAAAAAAACCTAAACTATAAACCTAAACCCTAAACCCTGAACCCTAAACCCTAAACCTTAAACATACAACCTTAAACCTTTAACTCTATACCCTAAACCCTAAATCCTAAACTCTAAAAATGCCTAAATCCTAAACCCTAAATCATAAACCATAAACCCTAAACCCTAATCCTTAACCCTAAACACTAAAAGCATAGACCTAAAATCCTAAACCCTAAACCTTCCACCTTGAACCTTAAACCTTAAACCCTAAACTTCAAACCCTAAACTTAAACATAAAGTAACTAAATAAATTAAAAAATAAACCTAAACCCTAAAACATAGTAAACTTAAACCTAATCCTAAACCCTAAGATTGAGCATAACCTTGATGGCAGGAATGTCACCGTCAACTAGGCTCAGTCTAGATCAGGAGGTGGAGCCGAAGGAGGAGGCAGCGGTTATCATAGTGGTGGAGGGGGAACTGGTGGTGCTAGTGGATATGGAGGTGGGGGTCGGAGCAGTGGTGGTTGTTAAAGCAACAAAGGTTACAACTATGATGGTGGTGGAGGGAGAGATCAGGGACATTATGGTGAATCCAACTACTCGAGAGGTCAGAGTGGTTCTAATGTGAACTAGAGAAACTAAAGAATGGCCGATCTGATCTGCTGCTTATGAAACTGTGTCTTTATAGTAGAGACGATTCTAGTTATCTAGGGTTTTTGATTTTCTCTATGCGTGCTCATTTTTTATCTATGTTGTCGCTTGTGTCTTAGAAAACTTGGTGTGTTACTTGGTTGATGAAATTTAAAAGAATAAATGTTGAATCTAAATTTGTTTTCTATTAAAAAAAAAGCCTAAACCCTAAACCCTAAACTAAAATGTAAACCCTAGACCTAAAACCTACACCCTAAACACTAAACCATAAACCCTAAAAACCCTAAACCATAAATCGTAAACCCTAAACCCGAAAGCCTAAACCCTAAACCCAAAACTATAAAACCCAAAACTCTATACCTACACCCTAAAACCTAGACCTAAAACCCAAAACCCAAAACACTAAACCCTAAACTCTAAACCCCAAACCCAAAAACCTCAACTAACCCAAAACCCTAAACCTTAAAAGCTAAAAACCTAAACCTAAACAAAATAAAAACTAAAAATAAAATAAATAAAAAAAATCTAAACCAAAATAAAATAAAATAAAATAAAATAAAAACCTAAACTAAAACTTAAACCTAAACCTAAACCTAAAAAAGAAAATAAAATAAAAAATAAAAACTAAATTAAAATAAAATAAATAAAAACCTAAACTAATTAAAAAAATAAAAAACCTAAATAAAATAAAAACTAAACCTAAAATAAAACCTGAAACCCTTAACCCGAAACCCTAAACCATAAATCCTAAAACCTAAACCTTAAACCCTAAACCATAAAATTTACCCTAAACCCTAAAGAAAACCCTAAACCCTAAACCCTAAAAAACCCTAAACCCTAAACTAAATAAACCTAAATCTATTAGTTTACTTAATTCTAAAAAAATGCATAAACCTTGAATCCTAAACCTAAAACCCTAAACCCTAAAATTAACCCTAAACCCTGAACCCTAAACCTACAAACTTAAACCTACAACCCTAAACCCTAAACACTAAACTATAAACCCTAAACCTTAAATCTTAAATGCTAAAAAACCTTAAAAGCCTAAAACCTAAACCTAAAAAAATAAAATATAAACCTAAACCTAAAAATAAAAATAAAAAATAAAAACTAAACTTAAAAAACAAAATAAAATAAAACTCAACTAAAAAATAAACCTAAACATAAACCTAAACCTAAAAATTAAACTAAAATAAATAAACTTAAAATAAATAAACTAAACTAAATAAAAATAAATAATAAACCTAAAGAAAAATTTAAAATAAAATAAACTAAAATAAATAAAAAAATAAATTAAATAAACTAAATAAACCTAGACCTACCAGTTTACTTAATTAAAAAAAACAACCTAAACCTTAAATCCTAAACCCTAAACCCTAAACCGATAACCCTAAACCTACAACCCTAAACTCTAAACCCTAAAAATCCATAAAACCTAAACTAAATAAACCTAAACCTATCGGTTAACTTAATTTAAAAAAAATCCCTAAAACTAACCCTAAACCCTAAACCTTAAACCTTAAACACTAAACTTAAATCTAAACCAAAAAAGCATAGATCCTAAAACCCTAAACCCACTGTGAACCCTAAACCTAAACCCTAACCTAAACCTAAACCCTAAACCTAAAAAAACTAAAGTAACTAAATAAATTAAAAAACCTAAAACCAAAACCTAAACCAAAACCTAAACCTTAACAATGGGCATAACCTTGACAACTAGAACATCACCATCAACCAGGATTAATCTAGAGTGAGGTGGGTGGTGGTAGATGATCGCAGGTGGGGGATCTAGAGGTGTTAGTGGATATGGAGGTGGTGGTCGAAGCAGTGGTGGTTATGGAAGTGACAGAGGTTATAACCGCAATGGTGGCAGAGGGAGAGGTTGGGGATATGATGGTGGATCCCATTACTCGAGAGGCCGGAGTGGTTCTGATGGGAATTGGAGAAACTGAAGAATGACTGATCTAATATGCTGCTTATGAAACTGTGTCTTTCCAGTAGAGATGGTTTTATTTATCTAGGGTTTTAGATTTTCTCTATGCGTGCTCATTTTTTATCTATGTCGCCACTTGTGTCTTAGATAACATGGTGTGTTACTTGATGAAATTGAAAAGAATAAATGTTGAATACGAATTTAGTCCCTGTTAAAAAAAAAGCCAAAAAACTTAAACCCTAAACTAAAACGTGAACCTTATACCTGAAACCTAAATCATAAACCCAAAACCCTAAACCCTAAACTCTAAACCCTAAACCCTAAAAACCTAAACCATAAACCTTAAAGTTTAAAACCCTAAACCCTAAACCCTGCACCATAAAATTGAAGCCCTAAACATTAAATTGATAACTCTAAACCTACAACCCTAAACCCTAAACCCTAAAGCGTAAAAAACTTGAAACCTTAAACTAAATAAACCTAAACCTACTGATTTACTTAATATTTTTAAAAAAACCTAAACTGTAAACGTAAACCCTAAACCATGAACACTAAACCCTAAACCCTTAACTGTAAACCCTAAACCCTAAATCCTAAACTCAAAAAATCCCTAAATCCTAAACCCTAAACCCTAAACCATAAACCCTAAACCCCAATCCTTAACCCTAAAACCTATAACCATAGACCTAAAATCCTAAACCCTAAACCTTACACCTTGAACCCTAAACCTAAATGTAAAGTAACTAAATAAACTAAAATATAAACCTAAACCCTAAGATTGGGCATAACCTTGATGGAAGGAATGTCACTATTAACTAGGCTCAGTCCAGATCTGGAGGTGGAGGCGAAGGCGGAGGCAGCGGTTATCGCAGTGGTGGAGGGGGAACTGAAGGTGGTGGTTGGAGCAGTGGTGATTATTAAAGTGACAAAGGTTACAACTATGGTGGTGGTGGAGGGAGAGATCATGGATATTATGGTGGATCCAACTACTCGAGAGGCCGGAGTGGTTCTGATGGGAACTAGAGAAACTAAAGAATGGCCGATCTGATCTGCTGCTATGAAACTATGTCTTTATAGTAGAGATGGTTCTAGTTATCTAGGGTTTTTGATTTTCTCTATGCGTGCTCATTTTTTATCTATGTTGTCACTTGTGTCTTAGAAAACTTGGTGTGTTACTTGGTTGATGAAATTGAAAAGAATAAATGTTGAATCTAAATTTATTCTCTGTTAAAAAAAACCCTAAACCCTAAACCCTAAACTAAAATGTAAACCCTAGATCTAAAAACTACACCCTAAACACTAAACCCTAAACCCTAAAAATCCTAAACCATAAACCCTAAACCCTAAACCCGAAAGCCTAAACCCTAAAATCCTAAACCCTAAACCCTAAACTCTTAAACACTAAACCCTATACCCTATACCCTACACCCTAAAACCTAGACCTAAAACCCAAAACCCAAAATCCTAAACCCTAAACTCCAAATCCTAAACCCTAAAACCTAAACCCAAAACCCTCAACTAGCCCAAAACCTTAAACCCTAAAAGCTAATAACCTAAACCTAAACAAAATAAAAACTAAAAATAAAATAAATAAAAAAAATCTAAACCAAAATAAAAAAATAAAATAAAATAAAAACCAAAACTTAAATTTAAACCTAAGCCTAAACCTAAAAAAGAAAAAAAAATTGAATTAAAATAAAATAAATAAAAACCTAAACTTAATTAAAAAAACCCTAAATAAGATAAAAACTAAACCTAAAATAAAACATGAAACCCTTAACCCTAAACCCTAAACCATAAATCCTAAAATTTAAACCTTAAATCCTAAACCATAAAATTTACCCTAAACCCTAAAGAAAACCCTAAACCCTAAACCTAAAAAACCCTAAACCCTAAACTAAATAAACCTAAATCTATTAGTTTGCTTAATTTTAAAAAAATATGTAAACCCTGAATCCTAAACCTAAAACCCAAAACCCTAAACCCTAAACCCTAAACTAACCCTAAACCCTGAACCCTTAACCTACAACCTTAAACCTACAACCCTAAACCCTAACCACTAAACCATAAACCCTAAACCCTAAACTTTAAATCTTAAATGCTAGAAAACCTTAAACCCTAAACCCTAAACCCTAAAAGCATAGACCCTAAAACCCTAAACCCTAAACCCTACACTATGAATCCTAAATCCTAAACCCTAAACAATAACGCTAAACCCTAAACCCTAAACCCTAAACACCAAACCCCAAATCTAAACCTAAAGTAACTAAATAAATTAAAAAATAGAGTAGTGAGGTGGTTAGGAAGTGGCGGAGGGCTGGTAGGTGGTGAGTGGAGGAGAGATCAGAAATATGATGGTGGATCCTACTACTTGAGAGGCCAGAGTGGTTCTGTTGGGAACTAGAGAAACTGAAGAACAACCAATTCAATCTAGCGCTTATGAAATTGTGTCTTTACATTAGAAACAATTCTAGTTATCTATGGTTTTTGATTTGCTCTATGCATGCTCATTTTTTATCTATGTCATCGCATGTGTCTTAGAAAACTTGGTGTGTTACTTGGTTGATGAAATCAAAAAGAATAAATGTTGAATCTCAATTTGTTCTCTATTAAAAAAGGCCAAAAACCCTAAACCTAAACTAAACTTGAACCCACAGATAAAACCTAAACCATATCTAAAACCTCATTAAAACCCTAAACTGACCCCACCCTAAACCCTAAACCCACTCCCTAAACCCTCCTAAACCCTCCACATCTAAACCCTAAACCCCCTAACCCTAAACCTAAACCCTGATCTACCACAAATCTAAATAAAACCTAAAATAAAATAAATAAATAAACCTAAACCAAAATAAAGTAGATAAAATAAAATAAAATCCTAAACTAAAACATAAACCAAAACTCCTCAAAGAATATAAAATAAAACTAAACTAAAATAAAATAAAATAAAACCTAAACTAAATAAAACCTAAAATATAAATTAAGCCAAAATTAAAATAAAATAAACTTAAAATAAAACCATAAACCCTAAACCCTCTACCAAACTCCTAAATCCACCCCCCAAACCCTCCTAAACCCACAAAACAAACCCTAAACCCTAAAAAACACTAAACATTAAACCTTAGAATTCCCTAAACTAAATAAACCTAAACTTACTAGTTTACTTAATTTTTTTAAAAAAAACCCTTCTAAAACCCTAAACCCAAATGCTAATATAATCCTAAACCCTAAACCCTAAATTCTGAACCCTAAAATACCATAAATCCAAAACTCTAAACCCTAAACCCTAAAAGCATAGACCCTAAAACCCTAAACCCCAAACCCTAAACCTATACCTTAAGTAACTAAATAAATTAAAATATAAACCTAAACCCTAAAACCTATTAAACCTAAATTGAAACCTAAACCCTAAGAATCGGAAGAACATTGATGACAGGAACATCATGATCAACCATGCTCACTCTAGATCTAGCGCTAGTGGCAAAGGCAGAGGCAGTAGTTTTCGTAGTGGGGGAGGGGGATTTGGAGGTGCTGGTGGATATGGAGGTGGTGGTTAGAGTAGTGGTAGCTATGCAAGCAACGTGGTGGTGGAAAAGGGAGAGATCAGGGATATGATGGTGGATCCCACAACTCGAGAGGCCGAAATGGTTCTGATGGGAACTAAAGAAATTAAAGAATGCTCGATCCATTATTTCGCTTATGAAACTGTCTTTATTGTAGAGACGATTCTAGTTATTTAGGGTTTTTAATTTGCTCTATGTGTCATCATTTTTTATCTATGTCGTCGCTTGTGTCTTAAAAACTTTGGTGTGTTACTTGATTGAAGAAATAAAAAAGAATAAATATTGAATCTGAATTTGTTCTCTAATAAAAAAACCAAAAGCCCTAAAAATCCTAAACTCTAAACCCTAAACCCTAAACCCTTAAAACACTAAACCCTAAACCTTAAACCCTGAACCCTAAAATGTAAACCGTAAACCCTAAACCCTAAACCCTAAACCCAAACCCTAAACTCAAAACCCTAAACCATCAACTAACCTTAAACCCTAAACCCTAAACCCTAAAAAGCTCAAAACCTAAACATAAACAAAATAAAACCTAAAAATAAAATAAATAAAAACATAAACCAAAAATAAATAAATAAATAAATAAAATAAAACCTAAACCTAAACCTAATCTAACCTAATAAAATAAAATAAAATAAAGAATAAAAACTAAAAATAAAATAAATAAACCTAAACTAAACTAAAAAAAAATATAAAACTTAAATAGTAAAACTAAACCTAAAATAAAATAAAATAATCCTAAAATAAAATAAAATAAAATCTAAATAAAATAAACCTAAAAATAAACATAAAAGTAAACAAAAAAAAACCAAACCCTAAACTAAATCAAAATTAAACCTAAAAACAACAAAATAAATTTAAACCTAAACTAAAATAAACTAAACTAAAATAAATAAAACCTAAACCTAAACTAAAATAAACTAAATAAACCTAAACCCTAAATAAAATATAATAAACTAAAATAAACTAAACATAAACTAAAAATAATACCCAAAAATAAACCTAAAATAAAATCCTAAAGCCTAAATGAAAATAAGATAATGGCATTAAACCTAAAAATAAAAATTAAACCTAAACCTAAAATATAAATCAAAAATAAACTAAACCTAAACCTAAAACCTAAAAATAAATAAATAAAATAAACCTAAAATAAATAAACTAAACTAAACAAAATAAAAGTAAACCTAAATAATAATAATAAAACTAAAATAAATAAAATATGATAAATAAACTATATAAACTAAAACCTAATGTTTGCATAATTTTAAAATAAAACTAAAAAACATAAACCTAAATCCTAATCAAACTGACCCTAAACCTTACCACAAACCCTAAACCCTGGGCCCTAAACTGAGCACTGACCACAAACCACACCCTAAAGGCTGAGCTGACCCTACTTGTGACCCTAAACCCTACCCTAAACACTAAAAGATCTGACCACTAAACTCAATACCCCACCTAAACTAAACCCTGGGCCACAGGCCACTCCACTGGGCTAAATCATGACCTGAGCCCTAAACCACACTGAGCCCTAAACCTAAACCCTGGGTTACCCTGATTACACTTAAAACTGAGCCCAAAAAACCTGGGCCAAAACCACCTTCCACTAAACTAACCACTGATGACCCTGGGCCCTAAACCCTACACTTATAAACCCTAAACTGGGCCACTGGGCCCTGACCCTGGCCCTCACTCCTAAATCCTAAACCCTAAACCCACTGGGCCCTAAACCACAGGCACAAACCTAAAAATAAACTTAAATTAAATAAATAAATAAACCTAAACCTAAAGAAAATAAATAAAATAAAATAAAATAAAAGCCTAATCTAAAACCTAAATCTTACCCTAAACATAAAAAAAATGAAAATAAACTAAAATAAAATAAATAAAAACCTAGGTTAAATTGAAAAGTACAATAAACCTAAGAATAAAAAATCTAAATAAAATAAAAACTAAGCAAAATAAAATTAAAATATAAACCTAAAATAAAATTAAATAAAAACTAAATAAAACTTAAACCTAAATAATTAACCTAAAAATAAAACCTAAAAATAAATAAAAAATTAAACCCAAACCCTAAACTAAAAATAAAAACTAAACCTAAAATAAAAATAAAAGATATAAAATAAAATAAACCAAAACCTAAACTAAAATAGATAAAACCTAAACCTAAACCTAAAATAAACTAAACCTAAAACCTGAACTAAATAAAATAAAATAAACTAAAAATAAACCTAAACCTAAACTAAAAAATAAAACCTAAAACTTAAACCCTAAAAAGCTAAAAACCTCAACCTAAACTAAATAAAACTAAAAAACTAAAATAATTAAAAACCTAATCAAAAATAAAATGAAAATATAAAATAAAATAAAAACATAAACTAAAACCTAAACCTAAAATGAAAATAAAATAAAAAATAAAAAACTAAAATAAAATAAATAAAAACCTAAACTAAACTAAAAAAATAAAAAAACCTAAATAAAATGAAAACTAATCCTAAAGTAAAAATAAAATAATCTTAAAATATACTAAAATAAAAACAAAATAAAAATATAAACCTAAAAATAAATAAAAAATGAAACCTAAACCATAAACTAAAAAAACTTAAATCTAAAATTAAAATAAAATAAACCTAAACCTAAACAAAGATAAACTAAACTAAAATAAATAAAACTTAAACCTAAACCAAAAAGAAACTAAACCAAAATCTAAACCTAAACTAAATAAAATAAAATAACCTAAAAATAAACCTAAACCTAAACTAAAAAAGAATACCAAAAAATAAACCTAAAATAATAACATGAAACCTAAATCTAAAAAAATTAAATAAAAACCTAAACCTAAACCTAAAAATAAAAAATAAATCCTAAAAATAAAAATAAAAATAAAACTAAACTAAAAAATAAGCATAAACCTAAACCTAAACCTAAACCTAAACCTAGAAAAAAACTAAAATAAATAAACCTAAAATTAATAAACTAAACTAAATAAAATAAACTAAAATAAATAAAAAATAAAATAAATAAACCTAAACCTACCAGTTCACTTAATTTAAGAGAATGAAAACAATAATAAAAGAAACTTTAAACTTACAACCGTAAACCCTAAACCCTCCTCCCCCAAGTGTTCTCTCATTCTTTGGTGATTTTCGAATCGTTGTTGGTGGCGTGCCCCCGACTGGGGATTTTTATGGCTTTGGCATCGATTTTGACCATTTTCAAAGACCTGAATGACATCTGGCCATTTGCGTGATGTTTTGTAATTGAACATGGCTGCAGTGAGTTCTATTCCTTGGGTTCCACCTCAAAATATGGATGTTTCAGCTAGGGCATCCAACATTTTGGATTAGCAACCCTAATGCTCCATCTTCTACTAAATCTTTTAAGGAAGTGGTCTCTAGTAAGCTTTCTCCCTTTATTGATTCAATTATCTCATTTCAACATCTTTTAGAGGTTTGCCGACCATAATGTGCTATGATGTAGCTGTTGAAAAGTTGGCAAAACCCTTTGAATTTTCTCTTATCGGTACAGTTGCTTTATGTCATTCAAATTTGGATAAAATCTACTTTTTTTCCATAATCTCAATCTTATGGGTGCCTTCTCGATTGGTCTTATTGACCCTTGGCATATCCTGATTCAGCTTTCTAATGATCTAGATTATTCATGTGTTTTTTACATCATTCTTATTTCATTTATAATTTTCAATTACGTTTGCTAAAGTGGTCACCCCTTTTTAACATTAAGGAGGAATCTCTTATTATCCCTGTGTGGTTATCTCTTCTAATACCCATCATGTGCTTTTTGCTGATTTTATTTGGTCAGCCTTTGCAACTTGACCAAGCGACTACTGAGTGATCTCGCCCTTCTATGGCTTAGATCCTTATGGAATTACACATAACTAAAAATACCCTAAGAAAGTTTGAACTAGCTCTGAAAAGTATGGGTATTCACAAAAGGTTGAATTGGAGAAACCTTCAGTTTTTTATTCCCACAGTAAAATACATGGTCATGATAATTTAGAATGTTTTATTCTCCATCCCCACTTAAAAAATGAATTCCTCCTAAAGAAAATGTTGTCTCTACCCATAATCTGATTCCTACTTATGTTCAAAAATTGGCCTCAGATCCTAAGAATGGTATGAAGGCTGATATAGAGGTTGATTCATTGGATATCGAGGTTAATCCTGTTGAACATGTTTTGGCTTCTAATGTTGGTAGGGATTCTACCAATATTCAAAATGGGAAGGATGATTTACCTCTTATTCCTTCTTTGAATTTAAATATTTCTAATGCAGAGAATAATAAATTCTCTAAGTTATTAGAAGATGATTCTATTTCCTCTAATTCTATTCCTACATCTATGCTATCTTTGATCAATGAAAATAGAGCTTTTAATTAGGATTTAAATGATGTCAAGCTTGCTGAAAACATTTTTGATCTAGATTTTACTACTTGAGCTTTAAATGGTTTTAAATTGTCACCATCTCTCATTTTTAATATTGATATTTATGTTAATTATACTTTTGAACTAAATATGGATTTAGAAGAAGGTGAACTCCCCTCCAAACACTTCGAGATTTCTCTAAATCTATGACCAATGTTACTAAATCTTACGGATGATGACTCTATGGGAAAAGAAAATGGCTTCCAAACTTATCATGCTAAAAGAAAAAATGTTAAAAATTTCCTTCCCAAATTGTCCAAAAACACTAGATTTACTGTGGCCTCTCACTCCTCTCTTAATTAACCTTTGCTTAACCCCCCTTTTTTATTTACCTTATGTTTAATTTTCTTGTTAAGAATGTTAGAGGGATCGGTGCCCTCTCTATTTGTAATCATATTAGAAATCTTTGTCACATTCATAATATTTCTCTTCATATAGTTCTAGAGCTTCTTATTCATGCTAATAAAATTAACCATGTTGCTACAATGATGGTTTTCAATAAATTTATCTCTAATGTTAGAAATAAGATTTGGTGTTTCTAGAATAATTTCATTGAGGTCTTTATTCTTGATGACTTTCATCAAGTTTTCAATGCTTAAATATCTTATGGTGAATATTGTGTTTTGGGCTCTTTTGTATATGCATCTTGTTATAGATTTGGTAGAAATATTCTTTGGGATAATTTAAGGAATTTTGCTACCTCTATCAACAAACCTTGGTTTGTTGGTGGTGATTTCAACACCATTTTACTCTCTTTTGAATGAAGTGGTGGTTGCTCTCCTAATATTCATTCCATAGAAGATTTCTCAAATATGATCCTTGATTGTAATTTGATTGATATTGGATTTAAAAGCTCTAATTATACTTGGCAAAACTTTATACTTTGGAAAAAGTTGGACCAGATTCTTTTTAATACTCATTAGATTACTCAATGGCCTATTACATCTATTGACCATTTAAGCAGAACCTTGTCAGAGATGCCTCTCTTTTGGTTTCTATTATAGATAATTATAATAGACTAAGAAAACCCTCTCCTTTTAGATTTCAAAACATGTGGATTCTGCATAATGATTTTTTAATGTTGTGGCTAATAATTGGAAATCTCCTTTACATCTTGATAATTTGATTATGGGGATGAGTAGACTTTGGTTTAAACTTAAAAGACTTAAACAAAATTTGGGCTAGAGGAACATACATTAATTTAAAACATTTTTTCTAATATTAAAGATATGAAAAAATTGGTTTGTGATCTTGAAGTATCTGTTATGTTTGATCCTTCTAAGATTATAGACTTCACTGAGGCAAAAGATAAACTTATTAACTTCCAAAATATGGAAGAGTCTTATTAATGCCAAAAAATGTAGTAAACATACGGATGGTGACAGAATACTAAGTATTTCCATGCTTTGGTTAATAAAAGAGAGCTTTAAATAATATTCAAAAAAAAATGATGGAGATTGGATTATGGAGAATAATGATATTAAGGAATCATTTATTAATTACTTTAGAAATATGCTTAATAAGAATTGCTCTTATGAAGATATTTATCAATCACTTGATTCCTTCTTTTATTACTAATGATGATAATGATTTCCTTACCATTGTACTAATGAAGATGAAATTTTCAAAGTTGAATAGCATGAACATAGATTATTCTTTGTCGGAGGTTTCACTACTCAATGTTTTCAAAAATATTGATTTATCATTAAAAATGATTTGGTTGAGGCTGTGATTGATTTTTTTTAATGGTAATTATTTTCCTAGATATTTTTCTAGTACTTCTATTATCCTCATACCTAAGAAAGATAATCTAGACTATTGGAGTGATTTCAAACCTGTTAGTCTTTGTGCCTCCTTCAATAAGCTGATTTTCAAAATTCTTACTAACAGACTTAGATCTTTACTTAGTATATTATCTCTCTCAACTAAACTAGTTTTGTTAGAGGTAGAATAATTTCTGACAATATTTTACTTGCCCAAGAATTAATTCATAATCTTGATGCCAAGATTAGACGTGGCAACATTCTTTTCAAATTAGATATTACCAAAGCCTTTGATAACATCTCTTGGGATTTCCTTTTCCATATTTTAAATTTATTTAGGTTTTTTGATAAATTTATTTATTTTATCAAAAATTGTATCAATAATGCCCAATTTTTTAGTTTGCTTAATTGACAAGCCTTGGGTTTCTTTCCCTCTTCCCATGGCTTACAACAAGGGGATCCTTTATCTTCTGCTTTATTTATTATTATTGTTGAGTACTTATCTAGGAGCATCAATAATTTATTCTTAAATAATCCTAGTATATACTACAAAACACTTGGTGGTCTTCTTATTTTTCATTTAAGTTTTTCAGATGATTTCATTATTTTTTGCAATGCTTCTATTCATCACATCAAGCATCTCAAGTCTTTTTAAATAAATTTGGTAGAGAAAGTGGCCTTTCTATCAATGATAATAAAAGTTATTTTATCACTTCATCTAGTATCTCCAATAATAAAATCAAAAAAAGCCTGCATATCACTAATTTTAAACATCAACACTTACCTCTTAAGTACTTCTTTTGCTCTTTAAAGGCAAACATTCCCATCTTTTTGATGAGTTAATTCAAAAAATTTCAAATAAAATTTCTATTTGGGAATTCCATTTAGTTTCCTTTGGTGGTAGGCTCACTATATTTAGAAGCACTGTCAACTCAATATCTCTTTATTTTATTCAAACTATTATCCTCACTAATACTACACTTATTAGAATTGATCATTTACTTAACAAATTTTTTGGCTCCAATAATTCTACCAAAAGAATGCATTGGACATCTTGGCATAAATGTTGTGGTCCTTTGGGAGAAGGCACTCTTGGTTGTAAGCTTATTAGTGAAGCTATCACTAGCTTCTCTCATAAGCTCTGGTGGAATTTTAGGAAGAGTGATAGCCTTTGGGATAATTTTATGATGGAAAACTATTGCCAAGGTAAACACCCCCTTAGCTATGCTTATTAAGTTGGTGACTTTCTAGTTTGAAAAAGGCTTTGCTCCATTAAATGGGTTGTTGAATCATTAATATCTTGGGGTATTCTGTCAGGTTCTTCCTTCTTTTGGCAAGATAATTGGTTTGGCAACGACTCTATTGACACCCTTTTATCTACCCACTCTACTGCTACTATCAAAGTTAATTCTTTTGGCTTAATAACAATTAGAATAAAAAAAACTTGAGTATATCCCCATTTCTCTTTTTGACCACTTTAGAAATATCCCCATTTCTTTTAACAAAGCTAACCAAATTCTTTGTAAGCTTTCTTATAATGGTGACTTTGTTCTTAAAGAGGTTTGGAATTTTATTAGAGATAAACAGAACCCCTCTAACATTTTTTTTAAACTTTGGAAAATATCATTCTCATTTCCTATTTGATTTTAGCTTGGAGGATTTTGAAAAACTTTAGTCTGGTGGACTCTTTACTCTAGAATAAATGGTTTTACTTACCTTCAAAGTGTAAATTAAGTTTTGATCAATGGTGCTATTGATTCTAAATTATGGTTTTGGTATGATAATTTATTTAACACCAACTATTTTTAGGGTTCTCTTTCTTTATATCAACTTCTTGAAGTCTATTTCAAGAATACAGTGAAAGATCATATCAAAGTTTTAATTGATATTATCCGTTCATCTAAATGGATAGAAATGATGCTAAATATTATGGTATTCCTATGAGCCACAAAAGGATCTTGGATAGAACTAAAGAAAAAATTCATGCTTTTTTAATGCCAATCTTATTAGTAATATTCATTTTAGAGGATATAAATTTGTGCTAAAAATTGGGTATCATTGACTTTAGTGGTGGTTATGATTGGATTTTGGGTTGGTCATTTTATTTGGTTGGGTTGGTTGATGGTACCATTTTGGCTATTTTTCATTTTCTATTGGTGATTATGTGTTTTGGTGGTTTATCTCTGGCTTTATTTTGTCATGGTGGAGGTTGTTGGTTGGCTGTTATTTTCTCTATTTTGTTGACTAGGGCTTGGTGGTTGGTTTTGATAATTTTGTTTTATATCTTTTGGTTATGGTTTTCCATTCCTCTTGTATTGGCCTTCCTCTCTTAGTTGCAGTGCCTTTGGGTTTTATATTTTGGATTCTAGTTAAATATTTTATGGCTTTTGATCTTTCTTGGTTGGGTAACCTTTTATCTCTTTCTATTGGTTGGCTTGTAGTCTATCTTATTGGGCTTTATACATTTTTGTCTTTGGCTGGTTGTTCTACGTACCTGGATCAGATTTTTTTTCCTTCATTTGGTTTGGTGGCTGCTATTTACTTCTACCCTTTCCCTGGTTATCTTGGGTGATTTTGGCTTGATGACTGTTGTTGGTCTTTACATTGACTTGAGTCTTTTGTTGTTGTGGTGGTTGGCTAGGAGGTAATGTTGGCTGGCTAGTTTGGTTGGTTGTATTGGCTATCCGGGTTGGTTGGGATGGTTTTGGCTCTTTTTGAATATTCTAGGATTGTTGGTGTTCTTTCTATGTTTATTTTAGTTTTCATACTTTGTTTTTTTTTCTCTCTTTTTTGCAACTTTCTTGTTATATTTTTTGGTTTTATTTTGTTTTTTTTCTCTCTTGGTTTATTTGACCTCCCTTTTTTCTATTTGGGTGTTTTTTGGCTATTATTTTATATCTTTGTTGGTGGATATGAGCACATGTATTTTTCTTTTTTCTTTTTATTTATTGTTGTTTTATTGTTTATTTTGTCATAATGCTTGTCCTTTTTTTTTATTATTCTTTTTAGTGGTTGGCTTTGGTGGTGCTCCTATTGTTTTTCTTATCCACTATTGGTTGATTATCTTCCTTATTGAGCTTGTTGTTGTTGTTGGTTGGCTTTTGTTATGTTTTTTTTATTTGGAGGATTTTGCATTCTTCTTTGGTGCTTTGGATGATGGGATACTGGTATGGTCTATGACTTGATGTTTTCCAATCTTTTTCTTTTGGTAGTAGTGCTATATTGTAACCTTTCTCTATTTGGATTCTTACATTTTTTGCTTTCCTTGAGATGATATGGCACTTGAGCCTTTTCTTATCTCTTTTATTTGCTCTTACTTTTTATGCTTGCTTTGGTACTCTGTCCTTTGAAAAGTATGTTGATTTCTTTTTATAGGTTGGTAATGTAGTGGATCTTGTTGGTGTATATGGACCAAGGAGTTTCTTATCATTGACCTCACTTTTGGGTGAGCTTTTCCAACTCTTCATCTAAGACATAGGACTCCTCTTGAACTTTAAGAGTTCCTTAGTCTTAAGACACTTCTAGTGATTAGTGAACACTTTACCTAACCCTAAGACTTAGTAGAGTTAACCATAGGTATGCTTTAGGGGTGTTAGGAAAACTTGCTACATAAACCCACAAATCCTTACTTCTTTTCAAATCAACTCTAAATTCAATCAACTCCAAATTCAAATCAACTTAGATCCAAATCAACCACAAATTCAAATAACCAATTTCAAATCAACTCAATCAAATTTTTAATTCCAACTTAATTGATTTTCTCAAATTCAAATCAATTCGAGAATCCAAACCATGAATCCATTCGAAGTAATTGAAATCAATGATCAATTATAAATCCAAAATCTTTCCTAAGCCATTCTGATTTAATCTTATGGACTTAACCAAATCAAATTCAAATCACTTCAAACTCAAAAGGTTTTCTCATAACCCATTTATATTCTCATTTATATTCACAAATATAAATGAAATATAAATTCAAATAACCAAAACCAAATTCAAAGCACAAATCCAAACTCAATCAAAATCCAACCTAAACTTGTTCAAGTCAAATTCTTGAACTTAACCAAATCAAACTCAAATCAATTTAAACCTTTGGATTTTTTCTCCGAACAATCAATCCTACAATCACAAACTAAATTCAATCATATACTTCAATCATCAAATCAAATCAAATCAAACCAAATCAAACACATGTTCACCCTTTTAAACTTGAAATTGTCAAATAAATCAAAACCCATTTGACTCCAAATCACTTGCAAATGGATTTATATTTCAATCATAAGTCCATATGTGAGTTCAATCAAACTTGAATCAAGCCTTGATCAAGTCAATTGACCAACTTAGGCTCACTTGACCTAAAGTGACCTAAAACACCTTTTTAGCCAAATTATAATCCTACCCAAATTGGATTGAACTAAGCCCATCTAAGCCTCACATTGTGAGCAACAATCATCATAGGATAATCAATCAAATTGGGTCAAACCAAGGCAAGCCTAGCCTTTGACCAAGTCAACACCTAACCTAAATGAAACCCAAACTAGCCAAAATCCACCATAGGCTAAATTGATTGAAACCATTGATCTAAACCAATTCATCATCAATGATTAAACTTAACCAAGTCATCATTTGAGCCAAACCTAGCCAAATTGGCCACTTGACCCAAGTTGACCCAAGTTGGCTTAAGAAGTCAAAATTTGTCAAATCTTGATCTAAGCCAAATTGATTGCAATCAATGGATCAAATTCATTCTAAATCACTTGTTGAACTTTACTAAAGCATCTATTGGCCAACAAGACCCAACCTAGCCCAATTGACCATGATCCCAACTTGACCTAAAAGGTCAAATCAACTTGAAACTTAACCAAATTAAAATCGATTGAAACCAAAGCTTGCAAAACATTTTAAATGATCAACCAAGCCTAAACCATTCCATGACCTAGCCCAATTGGGTCAAGTGGGTCAAATTGGTCAACTTGACCCATTTGACCTAAGTGAACTCAAATGAACCAAAACCAAATATAAATCAAATGAGACCAAACTAATGATACCAAATCATTACAAATGATCATTTGAACTTGACCTAACCCATGATTTGACCTAATTGGTCAACTTCATCCAAGTTGAACCATTTTGACCTAAATGGGTCAACTTGGGCCAAATCATATCAAATCAACACCAAATTCATTGAAAATTGGCACAACCCATTTTTCAATCATTTTAAATATTTCAAAATCAAAATCAAACCCAACAGACCATTTTACCCTTGGGTCAAAGGGTAACTTATGGCCAAATCCACTTGAAATTTGGTCAATTCCTTTCATGACCATTTGGACACCAAGGGAGGTGGTGCACATGACCCAATGGGTTTGGGTCAGCCATGACCCAACCCAAGGCCATACCAACCCCTACAATCAAAATTCCCCACATGGATCACGTTCCACACTCATTTAACACATGTGCACCTCCACACTTCCACTCCTCTGCCAAAATCAAAGCACATGGCACTCCAAACAACCAAAACAACCCATTAAATGTCCTCAATTTGATCAAAATAGGAAGGCAAGCTTTTTCATCCAGTAGGGAAGATATACTCCCCTCATTTCCACTCAAACCAAGTTCCTTGCACTGAGAGGATCAAAGACAAGCTTCTCCAAGTTTCCACAAGCATTCCTAAGCTCATTCCAATTTCTGCTTCATGAATTTTTTCAAAGCTGAAATAGGGGAGGTGAGGGAGATTTCCACTTTGCTTAATTCTCAAGAAAACTCTAATTGCTCTTGCAAGCACCATCAAAGCACCAAATTGAGCATACCCAAAGCTTTTCCCAAGTCTTCAAGCCATGAGAAGGAGGAGTTCGATTGAAGCTGCAAACCATTGAAGCAAGCTTTGGTCAATTGGAAGAACCACTACAAATTGAACATTGAAACCTTCAGGCTTCTCCAATAGGATGCTTCCTCCTTGGAAGCACTGGTGATAGCCTCCGGTGAGGTATGCCTCAAAATAAAGCTTAAGTTGAAAAATTCTTGGTCCTTTGTGAAGGGAATTGTAATCTCATTAAAATTCAATAGTTGGATGTTCTTCTCCTTGCTTCTAGATGGTGAGGGTTGAATCTCAGCCTTATCCGAGCTTAAGTGAGCTCAGATCAAGCCATGGAGGACGGATGGTCTCCGTCTCTAGAGGCAAAGGCAGGGATGAATCATGGATCGTCCATTCCACATGTTTTGCATGGACAGTCCTAATTAATCTGCGTAGATTAGAGTGTAGCACCACCGACTGATGTGGCAGTCAATGTGACAACTTAAATAACCAATCCCATCATGCCCACAAGCGGTAGTGGTATGATGCGAGATTAGTTATACAATTAGGTTATTTAATTACTTATTAATCACTAAAACTTCATAAATTCATAATTAAATGTAGAAATATCTAAAAATACAAACTTAACTTCATTTTAAAATAATTCAGAGGGGAATTCAATAAAATTATTCCTAATTCATTTTAAATAATGAATTTTCCTTAATTAGGGTTTAAATAAAAACTTAATAACCTTAATTACTCTCTAATCATTTCATTAATCAATTCCAAACTTCTCAGACATATTTACGGGGATGACTTCTGCCTCTCCTAATTTTCTTGAAATTTATTAATGAGTTAATTAGGGAAATCAATTAATGAATCCCTAATCACCCTCTTAATGTAATTAAAAGTAATTAAGCATGTGAACATTGGTTTAATCACTTAATTAAGATAATTAAGCATTGTTTAAGTGAAGAGAAAGTTTATGGAATGATTTTGGGGTACTTTCCCTAAGTTATTCCCTAAACCCCTTTCTTCCTTAATCGAAACATAATTAAGGATTAATCCACTGCTGATCTACTTAATTAATCTAATCAAACTTTCAAAACCAATCTAAAATTAATCAATCTCTTTCTGGTAGATCCTTAGGTGTTCAAAAGCTTAAGGTAAGCTTAAGGAAATCAAAACCCAACCCACATGTACAGGGAGATTATGAAAGTACTTAATGAAAACTCTTAATTTAATTAATCAATAATTGTGAGCCAATTGCATTAGACCCCTTTCTTTCTTAAGAGCATTGCTAATTTAAATTCCATGTGGTTGCATATCATATGTTGGCTCACAATTATTTGAATAA
Organism: Cymbidium sinense; assembly: GCA_021442155.1. Taxonomy (NCBI): domain Eukaryota; kingdom Viridiplantae; phylum Streptophyta; class Magnoliopsida; order Asparagales; family Orchidaceae; genus Cymbidium; species Cymbidium sinense. Next base: position 85,960,888 of record CM038216.1, read on the forward strand.
TTATGTTAAGGTGGTGTAGGTAAGGGGTAATTAATGAATTTAATTCTACCTTAATCTAAACAAAACATAAAATCAATCTAATTTTCTAAAATTAAACTAAATCAATTCACACATGGGGAAATGGGTTAGGACAGCAAACTCTTTTCACATTTCCTAAATCAAATTCAAAACAAAAATTAAAAATCTCTTTATGAAATGTTGATTCACTTTAAATGATCTAATTTCATAAGATTGTCTTTAGGAATTAATTAAGGTGAATGAAGTTATATGCTTACATCACTTTATTTCTTTCCAAACATGATAAAATGTTTTATGCCATATGAAATCATGCATTCATATCTTTTGAAAAATCAAAATAAATGATTTATTTCTTTTATGTCAAAAGTAAGAAAATGTGTGGCTATTATCACTATTAAATCAAAAATTATATTCAAAACTTATGAATCAAAGATTATAAATGAAGGTATGCTACTTATAAATACTTATAAGCTTGCATGTGATTGTAGCATAAAATGTGTTATGTGATTTTCTTCTCTTTTCTTAACATAGGTTTGTATATGATTTGCAAAGTGTATAGTTCATTTGAAAAGAACATAACACCTGCTTAAATCTATTCATATGCACTTCTATGTTCTGGCTTAAGAAGGACCTTCACATTGCACATGTAAATTAAACAAATCAAACAAACAAAAAAATATTTTGCATGATTCTTCATCCATTTGTTTTGTTTTTGCACATGCACATGTATTTAAGAAAAGTGGTATATTAGTCTGACATGCCAGGGTTGCGAGGCTTTAGTAGCCCTAAGAAGGTCTTGTACCTTATACCCTTAGTGTAGAAAATAATGGTGCCATACTCACTTATGTCTTTCATACATGTAAATGTGCATTTGATTAATGGATAAAAGAACCCCTCTCTTTTCTACTAAACAAAATCATGCATCATGAAATATCCAAAATTTTCCTAAACAACATTTTTTAGCATTCATCATCAAATTTTGCTATGGTTTGTATTTGCATGTATAGATATGCTTAAGATCATATGCATGATACACATGTTAGAAAGAAATAAATAATTGTGTTTTGTGATAGTAATTCACTTTAATTAATTCTAAGATACCTTTCTTATTGAATAGGTTTATTTAGAGAAAATATAAACTTAGGATTAATTAAAACACATAATAAAATATTCACTAAAGAAAAATCATTAATGAATCTACCTTAGAAATTACTTAAGGTAGGGAAGAAAGAGAAGTTTTCTTCTCTTTTCATCTATTTCAATACTTAATAATTAAGTGTAGGTTCATTCAAACCAAATCAAATCATCAAATAAAATTAACAAATCAACTAAATCACTTAAATGAAACCAACCTCTAAGTTGAATCCTTCACTCTTAAAAAATTCTAACCTTAAAGCCTAGCTATGACATGCCACACAAGCCTTAAATGACACACATTAGGCTAAGTCACCATTTTTAGCTCTATGTTAGAGTGATGCATGGTTTGATGCCTGATTTTGTTTTGTGATGTAACATTTTAGTCTGGATATTATGGTGTATATGCATAGACTAGATGATAGGATGATCTTAGTTTAATCATTATTTTCTGTAGGGGATTTTGCTTAAGGGGCATTGTAATAAAGAAATATAAAAATGCTTTTACTATGTAGGTTGCTTATACCCCTAAGAATAATCCAAATTAGAATAGGTGGACTTGGTTACCCATGTGTGGGGTGCTAAGTCCAATTTATTCATATACATGCTTGGGATTGTGTGGTATGTTTAGCTAATCTCTATTTTATAGGTTTAGTTAGATTTACTTTTCCTTTTTCATGTAATTTTGCAATTAAGATTTGTAATGAATGTTATGGGGGAATTAGGATGAACATTGGTCATAATACTATGTCTTATGCACCATGTAAATCCATGGAACAACCACATCCCAACTAACCAAAAGAAGGAAAGAAAGAAAGAAAGAAGAAAGAAGGAAAGAAAGATATGAAGAAAATAAGAAAAGAAGGAATGAAGAATGAAGACCCCCATAACATGAATTCTTTCTAAATTGTAATTAATTCATTTATAATCCAAGTTGTGAAAGGGTAGAGCTCATCTACCCATTTCTTTTCAGGTTTGTGCGGTGGAGCTTGACCACAAAGGCCTCATATTCTTTTGCGCTAGCTTTATAAAATTGTTTGATGTTTGTTTAGCTTGTGCATTAAGATGACATATTTTTCCTAGTTTCTTTCTTGCTTTGATGAATGGCCTCAATGTGATTAGGCTCTTAGGAAAAAATAAATTTTCTATCCAATTAATCAACTCAAAATTAAAAATTAATAACTCATAACCTCACCTAAACCCTAGGTTATAAATCAAGATAAAATATTTAGCAACCCCTTAGCTGGATGTTGTATGTCTCACATCATGCATAAAAAGCATCTTGCTTCACTCTTGCTTATGGAGGGCTTCCACCTTTGCCAGAGAACTTGGCTTGACCTTTGAGAGCCATGGTGGAAACACACCTCCTTCTTGATTTTGGCCAATAACCAATTTCTCATGCATTAGGCATATGAATCCCATAGCTTGTGTCAAATAAATTGTCCAAAAATGAAAATAAAACTTAACAAAAAATTACATTAGATTTAAATCATTAATCATGCCCTACATGATCTAGTCTCTTTTAGAGTATGTTTAAGGACTTAGTCTTTTTTTAAATAAACAACTACCTAGCTATCTTGCAAAGCATATGACTTGCCTACATATATTTAAAATCATAGGAGGAGTTAGTTGGTGGCCACCCCAGTGGTTGTAAGTCCAATAGTCGGTGGTTTATCCTCTTGTGGAGGAAAACCATATGCCCATTTTTTATATTTGCTTTGGCCCTGCCAAAGCTCCCTAGATTTGATCTGAGGTTGTTGTTTTCCTTTATGGGCTACAAGCATAAATCCTCACCTCTTAGGCATTTTCACGATCTTGTGTTGTGGAATTGTAAATCTTAAATTTCTAATAAAAATTCAACTCAAACACATAATTCCTCTCAAATTTTAAAAATATAAAGACCAACCATAGGATAGTTTGGGATGATTTCTAGGTTTCCTAGCATCGTGAGCATCCCTTACTTATCTCCCTTTAGCTTCGATAATAACTCCCTCCTCTTGATCAATCCCACTTGATCTCTCTAAAATAATTGTTTATAGTCCTATCTTTGAAATCTTTGGAGACAATGATCATTTACCTTAAAAGTATTCTTAAGGAATCTCATTCCTTAAGATGTAATTAACTATGGGGCTTGCCTCCATAGGAAACAATGAACTTGGCTTAAAATAAACCCCTTTACTTTTCCATGTAAAGTAGGGGAAGAATCTCTAGTACATCCAAGACCCATAGTCCAGAGTCATTAGGTGATTAGGTCCATTGCGGATGGTGACTTCTCTCTGAGATAGCACATCATTCCTCAATGTTGTACATCACCCTAATGAGAATCGGATCTCATGGTGTTCCAAGTGTGTATTTTTGTCTTCATTTATTTTTTCCAAAAGATCAAAGAAGATGAAAATATTTTACCATAGATTTTTCTAGCGACTCCGTTGGGGATAGTTCCTCTCTCCATCTTTGGTAAATGATCATTGTCTCCAAGTATCGATATTGGATTGATATCTCATATGAATCTGAGAGTATCCTTCTTTTTCATAGGCACTTAGTTTATTTCATTCTTAAGCTAACCTGGCCAAGAACCTTTAGGTTTTAGGACCTCACTCCATGTAGGTCTTAAAACCCTATTGTTCCCCAATAGGTGAAAATAAAAATTTAATAAAAGAAATAACTAAAGACTTCCTCCTTACCATTTCTATGGTAAGGAAAGGTTCATTCAAAAAAAATAAATAAAAATAAATCCTTTATAAAATAACAATTTCCAAAAGTACTTTTCAAAATAAACATGATAAAATATTTCAACCTCATCTAACAATCTTCATGATTGTTACATGTAGGATCATTTAAAAAAAATCAAAATCATCTTTTCAAAAGCACAAATGAACATCCTTCATTCAATATACCTAAATTTATTGAATGAAGACTTCATTTCAAATCAAAAATCAACAATCATCTTTTCAAAAATAAAATCAACAATCATCTTTTCAAAAAATAAAATTAACAATCATCCTTTTAAAAAATAAAATCAACAATCATCTTTTCAAAAATAAAATCAACACCCATCTTTTCCAAAACAAAATCAACAATCATCATTTAAAAAGTAAAATCAATAATCATCTTTACAAAACAAAATAAAAAATCACCTTTTCAAAAGCACATATTTGAAAATGAACAATTCTCTTTCAATATACCTAAATTTATTGAAAGAAGATTTCATTTCAAAATAAAATCATATTATAACATTGAAATTCCATTTCAACATATCTCATATATGTTCAAGTTAGAATTTCTTTCTTTTCAAAAATTACAAATTTGAAAATAAGCCTCTTCATTCAATATGTTAGATGGAGGCTTTATTTTAAAATAAAATTACACAATTTGAAATTTCACTCAATTCTTTCTTTGAAAAAAAAAAGCAATAATCATACACAAAACAAAATTTCATCTTTGTAAAATAAAACATAATTGACTCCCATTTGACATAACCAAATTTGTCAAATGAGAGTTTCATTTTTCAAAATAAATTTGGACTTTATTTAGCATAACTTAATTTGCTAAGTAAAGATCCCCCTCTTCAAAAAAAATAAAAATAAAAGAATCATAAAAATAAAAACACATTTGGATTCTTTATTTAGCATACCCAATTTTCTTAACTAATGATCCTCTTTTCAAAAATCAAAAAAAAAAAAATCAAAACACATCTAGATTCTTCATTTAGCATACCCAAATTTGCTAAATAATACCTTTTCAAAAATCAAAACATCAAAATCAGAAACACATTTGAACTTTATTTAGCATACACAAATTTGGTAGTAAAGTTCTCATTTTCAAAATCAAAATAAAAATCACAAATCAAAACACATTTGGATTCTTCATTTAGCATACCCAAATTTGCTAAGTGAAGATCCTCATTTCAAAATCAAAACATCAAAACATAAAACACATTTGGATTCTTCATTTAGCATACCCAAATTTGCTAAGTGAAGATACTCTTTTCAAAAATCCAAAAATCAAAACACATTTGGATCTTTTATTTAGCATACCCAAGTTTGCTAAGTAAAGGTCCATCTTTCAAAATAAAAAATCAAATACATTTCGATTTTTCATTTAACATACCTAAATTTGTTAAGTAAAGATCCTCCTTTCAAAAAATCAAAATAAAAGAAAACATTTGAACTTTATTTAGCGTACACAAATTTGCTAAGTAAAGGTTCCATTTTCAAATTCACACATGATTCACCAAACAAGCAAAAGAATTATTCAAACAACTCATTTAGCATACCAAATTTGCTAAATGAGTAAATCTCAAATAAAATCAATTGACCCTTTATTTTAACATACTCAAATTTGTTAAATAAAGGGTCCCCAAACACAAAAATCAAAATCAAATATGAACCAATGGAAGCATCAATCTCTTCAAAATATTTGAACCCATTTCCAACATACACAAATTTGTTGAAAATGGATTCTAAATTCAAAAATCTCTTCCCCAATTCTAAATTCAAAATGTCTCCTAAATTAAAGAGCCCCACTTAACATATTCAAATTATTAAGTGTGGATTCAAATTCTAAAACAAATTAAAGCAAAAATCTGAATTTATTTTCCCAAAATTGTAAAATTTCAACTGTTTAGTCAATTTTTTAGTTTAGTTGAGTTAGTTCTAATGAAAGCTCAGTATGTGTTTACTTTTCCTTTTGGGATGGATTTGGCCTTGGATCAAGCCTCCCATAGACTGACTTCGCCCACCTCATTCATTTTGGCCAAGGTTTCGAGGGAGCTAGGATCACTTGTGAGGGGACCACCCTCACAACCATCAGCAGGAGTGTGGTGATCGGGCAGAAGCTAATCATCTATGTTGAGATGCCATCAGATTCAGAGTTTCCCTCTGAGAGGAATATGGTTCCACAATTGCGGTTCAATGCCGGTGCATTGTGGTTCCCATTTCTACCCCAATGGGACTAGCACCCACTGGCTTCTTCGGGGAAGGCTCCCCAGTTCTAGGGATAGTCTCCCATACCTAGAGGTAAGGTCTAGTTCCCATCGCTCCTCAGGACCCACAAGATAGATTGATCAAGTGGTATCATGTGCATAGCAAAGAGATGGAGGATGCTGGGTCTTAGTAGAGGAGTTACCCAAGATAGTCTCTCCTCTGATCACAAAGAACAAGTTTCATCCCCTCTCTAAATCTGATGGAGAAGAAGATATTAGGAGGACCTCAATTTTACCTCAACCTACAGTTCACTAGAAGGCTTCTACTAGAGATAGGAGAAAGTCGTATATTGGCCTTAGATCAGTTCTACACCAAGTCAGTGGGGCTTACGGACGATCAGAGTCTGAGGCCCAATTTGACTTACGGTCAGTCATCCCTCACAGCGTTGGTGAGCACATCAGTCAGAAGAGGCTAGAGAAGCCCGTGTATTTGTACATATCACCAGTAGAGAGAGACGTAGGTACACTAGATAGTTAGCTACCTACCCTCATGGACTTTCGATCGTCTTGCCTAGTCATATTGATAGCATTGTATTGATCGACTACTCACCACAAAGAGGAGCTCGCATAGAGAAATGGTGTCCACACCTACTATGCTCACCATCTCCATACAAGCTCCATCATCCACGGTTCCCAAATGTATGCTACATCCTGGGAAAAGAGAGCCCCACTTATGATCCGGCTATGGCTATGAGATCCTATTCCATCTACACCGCCAACTGAGGCGAGGCTAGGCTCTCCTGCTCGACCTCTTGCTCCAGTTATGGTGAAGAGGGAGTGGTGAAAATAGAGCATCATAGTTGTGCCATCACCACTACCACCACAGTAGAGCATGGAGATAGCAGCAACAAAGGGGGAAGGAGACAGTAACATTATCCCCATGGTGATAGATCCTCCCAGGAGTAGCACTCCTCCCATGATAGATGATAGCCATGAGCATATTTCTTATAGTGAGCGTAGCCCTCATAGGGTTAGCTCTCCAACATCAGAGGGGGTTAGATGTATTTTTATTCATGAGCATGATCCTACCACCAGTCAACCATGCTCATTTGTGCAAATGTAGTTGGACCGCTCCTATATTATTATAGCATAATCTTATGGAAAGAAGAAAATTCTAGGATATGACTCATCCTACCTATAGAATAAGAAGGTCAGTTTTGATCATAATGAAGATGATCTATTGGAGGATTCAAGAGTACATATGGTTGGCTGGGTTCCCCTCTTTAGGATCAGTAGAGTTTGGAAGGTTCTGCGGCCGAGCAGGATGATACAGCCTACTTGACCCAACACCTCCTTCAACAACTAAAATAAAAAGATGAATAAATTGATAGGATGAGAAAGAGGCTTGAAGACATTCTAGTAGCAATTTTGGCACTTCAGAACCAAGCCCTAGCAGGGCATCCTACTATTAGAGTACTGAGTTGTTGCATGTTGTGGATCAAGCCAAGACTTCACCGGGTAGAAAGTAGCACTAGCTTGTATAGGAAGGTAGTGGGGTACCTCCATACAAGAAAAGGACATTAAACTCATGGTTGAGCAGCAGTGAGAGAACTTGGCATAAGCCTTAAGGATCATCGATTCCAAAGGTAGACCCTACCAGAGAATTTGATTCCAAAGGGGTAGACCCTACCGAGGTATCCTAAGGGTTTTGTGCCACCTTCTTTCAAGAGCTTTGATGGTAGTGGGAACCCACTGACACATAGCGCGCCAGGCCAACTATTGCAATCTTGGTGGTAGATGTGTTCTATTCTCTTTTTTAGTTTGGCAAGCATAGCCTTTGATTGGTATGTTAAACTCTCCAACAGTTTAGTGAAGACTTTTGCTGAGTTTGAGCAACTCTTCATTAAGAGGCTTGCTGGAGCTCAACAAAGGGTGACTGTAGGTGAACTCGTTGTGGCTTAACAACACCTCAGTGAGTCCCTCATTGATTATATTCTCAGATGGTGCAATTTGAGTTTAAAATGTGAACCGCAGCTATCTGAACAGCATACCATTGAAATTCTACTAAAGAATATTCATGTCCTTGTCGCCTTCATGCTCAAAAATTTTACAATAAAGACATTTGAGGAGCTAATCATCAAGGTGGCTAGTCTACAAGGAGAGGCCAAACAATTGTCTTTTCAAGATCAGTCAACAAAGCCAAAGCCGTAGAAAGCTTATGAGAAGAATCCAGGGGTTGAAGCAGTGTTGAACAAGGGGAAGCAAGCGACCAAAGATCAGCATGAGAGACATTGTGCTCCAATAGCTATCACTTTCACCTCCTTTACCACCACATAGGCCATCCTACCGGCTACCACAACAACCTCCATAGCCTTCCTTTGCCTCATACTCACAGTACATACCCATGCAGGTAGCTACCATCCACCTACTCTTTTAGATAAATTGAATAAAACTTATTCATTTAAGAGGCAGATAATAAAAAAAGCTTTAAGAATCTCTTAAAGAAACTATATTTTCAACTACTCGAGCCTAGGAAGCTAGAGAAAGTGGGCAAGAGCAATGATCCTAACTTTTGCCCCTATTGCCACATGCTAGGTCATGTTTTGGAAGATTATTTTACATTCAAGGACTGGCTTGAGAATAGCTACAAAGGTGCATAGTTATCCCAAAAGAATATCTTATGGAATAACCATCCATTTTGTTAGGTAGTCCTTGGGGATACCTACAATCCTCTCAAAACCAAAGAAGGTTGGGATATCTCCTTATATCTAAAAGATTGTTTCAAAATCAAGAAACTTTCTTCAGTGTTTGCGAACCTCAACATCAAGGAAGGCTTTGCGTTGCCAAAGACAACTTGGGGAAGGTAGGAGCTCAAATAGCTTGCTCTATACTTGCCGATAGCCAAGTAGTGCAACCATCATCGAGCCCTCTCCATTCCACTTTGCCTACTTAGACACTTTTTTTTAGTTAGCTCTTCTTCTAGTATACATCTTGTATTGGCAGATGAGGGCATCAAATCCCTCACCCCACATACTTTACTCAATTTCTACTATGTACCTCCTTCAAAATCCAAGAAATTGAGGAATAAAGCTAGTTTGAATTACATCTATGTTACTTCTAATAGGTTGTCTAAATCTACTCTTACAAAAAAATATTCAATTCTAAATAATAATTATAATAACTCCGATCCTCCCCTTACTGATTCGGTGTTGGACTTTCTTTGTTTGAATACTATGGGTTCACCTCTTTAGATAGACTTGGAATCATCTGATTTTGAGGGTCCTATAGGAGAAGCTATAGGTGAGCACATGGTAGGTAGAATCTTCCACTAACCTAAGAGATTACAAAGTTAACCTCCATAGTAGGTTCTACCTCCTAGGTAGCACCTCAAGATAAGGGAAACAAGTCATTGGTTGATGATTGAGAAGCCCCTCCACAGATGCTCCACCCTTGGATATGCTTGTGGAGGATCATGAGTTGATTACAATGTCCTTGCTCACCTAAGAAAGTTGCCAACTAAGTTAAGCATATATGATGCCCTTGTTTTATCCAAAGAAATGAGGGAATCATTAATCAAAGCTCTTCTTTATCTAGAGATATGCTTAACTCAGCTGATCGCTATTAAAGAGGAGGCACATTATTCAAGAAAATCCCAAGGAGTCACATTCATAGATGAAGACCTTCTTCTGGGGGACATGGAGCACAACCGTCCCCACTACATTATAGTAGATATAGGAAAGTTTTGACTTTCCAGGTTGCTTGTTCATCTAGGTGCATCTGTGAACATTATGAGTCTAAAGACCCTTGCCTACTTGAGGATTGACATCTCTACACTCCAAGGAGATTGGATATTGTTGAGAGGATTCAATGAACAGGGTGAGAGGGCATTAGGTTCCATAGTGTTACCTTTGGAAATAGGTGACTGGAAGACTGAAGCCAAATTTTATATAATTGATTCGAATACATTATTCACTATTTTGCTCGGTAGGCCTTGGATAAACCAGAACAAGATGATTCAATCCTCCTTTCATCAGTGCATTAAGTTCGGAAGGGATGGAATCGAATACTGTGTCAAAGGAGATGAAAAGTCATTTTCAGTTAGAGAGGTTGAGATATATGAGGATGCGACCTACTATCTTCCTCAAAACACCTTTTCTCATGAACTTGGTCAAAATTCAAATACAAATGAAAAAGAAAAAGAAGAAAAAGAATAAAAAAGTGAAATTACAAGTGAATGAGAAAAGTACATCAAGGAAGAAGTAGAGCCACATATCACATTCCACCCACAGTTCATTCCACCATACAGACATATTGGTAGAATGACTCAACCTCCACCAGGCAGAACTAGAGGCAAATATAAAGGAAATTCCAAAGGTGGAAGACCCCCAGGTTGGTAGCCAGCCAACAGGGGTTATGTTCCAATTCATAGAAGTATCCTTATTTTTCACAAAGACTTAGAATCCAGCTAGGAGGATGAGTCTAATGTCATTAGCATACCAGCCAACCCCTCTCAGCGGGTTTCATTAGAGGTGACACTAGAGCGAGACAACGACGAAGACTAGGCCTCCATGCAAAGCATGAATGTATTCGAATCAAGTTTATATAAAACTATCAGGCAGTAGTTAGGAACCTTAGCTCTAACCTCACTCTCCTCTCAAAAAGTTGAAAGTTTAGTAGTTAAGGAAGCCCCCCAGTCTTCCATGGATGTTAAGCCAAAGAGACTCCTTTTGGGATCATCATCCTCAAGTAGAAGTTGATGTAGAACTTGAGGATAATTCATATAAAAAATTAATGGAATTGCCTTTTGATTGGCACTCGCCTTGTGTTCTTAATCTAGTAAAGAAAGGTTTGATTCCTTATACATGGTCCAAGCACAAATTAGTACTTCAAGAAGTTGTGGAACAAGAGGTAGGATGCACAATCAAGATCGGATTTGATTGATGGGTCCAATCGATGATGATTCTTGCTAGTTGTTACCAATCATCCATCGATAGGTTCTTCTCAACCACACTAACTCTTATGAGGAAGTATGTTTAGAAACTTTAGATGATCGGATGATCTCCAAATCAAAGATGCACCACCAAAATTTGAAGAGGAAATCCATTCAACAATTGATAAGCAAGAAATCAACCTTGGGATAGAAGAAAATCCACACATACATCGGTTGTTCTGAATGAAGAAGAAACCAATGACTTAGTTAGGCTATTGATTGAGTTTAAGGACTACTTTGCATGGAGTTATGAAGAGATTTTTTATTATCTGATGTAGCGTCACAAACTAGCAATTAACCGCTAACCCTAAGCAAGCTCCTAGATGCATGCGATTAGAAATCAAACAATAGGTCATTTCTGAAGTCAAGAAATTGATTAATGCTGGTTTCATCAAAGAAAAATACTTGCAGTTGCTTATGTGCAATTAAGAAAAGAATGGCCAAATTTGCATATGCATCGATTTTAGGGACTTAAACAAGGCATGTCCTAAGGATGAGTTTCCTCTTCCTATACCAGAATTAATGGTGGACATCGCCTCATCTCATACAATATTCTCCTTCATGGATGGGTCATATGGCTACAACTAAATTAAGATGGCCCCCGAGGATGAAAGAAACACTACTTTTCAAACCCCGATCATAATCTATTATTATAAGGTCATGCCTTTCAGCCTTAAAAATTCTTGTGCTACATACCAATGGGCCATGACTCATCTTCTGAACTCATTCATCATCAAGTTGAGTGCTATGTGATGATCTAGTCAAAAGCAAGAAAAGAAGACCATCTCTTTGACTTGAGAGTAGTTTTCAAAAGGTTAAGACAATATAATCTCAAAATGAATCCCAGTGTGCATTGAGTAGCTTCAAGAAAGTTCCTTGGGTTTGTTGTCAGGTAATAGAGATAGATCCAAAAAGATCAAAGCTATCTTAGAAATGCCACCACCTAAAAGTTTAACTTAACTCAGATCTTTCTGAGGGAGGTTTGCGTATCTAAGACGCTTTATCTCCAATGTATCAGGAAGATGCAAACCATTTTCAACACTTGTCAAAAAGGATGCCAAGTTCAAGTGGGATGACAAGTGTTAGTATGCTTTTGAAGATATCAAGGTATTTGGTGAAGTGTTATGTTCAGCCCTATCCGGCAAGCCACTTATCATCTGCTATTGCATTGGATGACTCCTTGGCTCTTTGTTGGCCCAAGCCAATGATGAAGAAGGAGAGTGCTCTCTATTACCTCATTGTCGATTCTAAGTGAACTACCCACCTATTGAGAAACATTGCTAGCTTTAATCTTTGCATCCCAAAAGCTATGACACTATATGCTTTCTCATAAGGTGAACTTGATTTCAAGAATCAATCCACTATCTCATGACATGGATGATGTTATCAGATGTTTGGCACGTTGGTCCATGATTCTCTCACAGTTTGATATTACATTGTACCCCTTCAGGTGAAATCAAGCACTAGATTTCTTAGCGCACTTCACTTCTGATTAGTGATGATCTCCTCGAACAAATCATGAACTTAGGAGATTGACAAATCAGAGATGTATTTTGATGGTGGCTTCCTTTCAAGGAGAAGAACCAATCTACTCTTCCGAAAGGCATGGTAGGAATAGTTCTCTTAACTCCTGTGATGTGATGAGATTTTTATACTATCTCTCTAATCCTGCACCAATAATGAAGCTGAGTATGTGGCTTTGATTGCAGGTCTAGAGTTAGCCATAATAGTGTGTGTCAAGAGCATCAACATCTACAGGAATTCTTAGCTGGTTATCAACCAAATTACCAGGTCCTTCAAGGTTCTAAAACTTAAGCTTCGTCATAACCATGAGTATATCATGAAGATGTTGGCCCAAATCTCTGAGGTCACCATCTATAAGGTCCCTTGAGGAGAGAACACAATAGTAGATGCTTTGGCCAAACTTGCCAAGGAATTGGCATGTGAAAGATGAGTTCATTCCAATAAGGGTCCAAAATAGACAAATCCATCCTTTATGATGTTGAACTCATCGAGAGACTTTCTCTAGAAGGGGAGGTTGCCTTTGCCAACAAAGACGAGGAGCTTGATTGAGGCAACCATTCAAGATTATTTGAACAGATAAACTACCTCAAGAGAAATCACAAGCCCATTAGATGAAGAAAAGAGCTCTCTCCTATGCTCTCATGGATGGCACCTTATCTTATCTTTTGATCAAATGTGGTTACGTTCTAGACAAACAGGATCATGATTGAGGTACATTCAGTCTATATGCATGCATCAATTGGTTCAAGATGAAAGCAAAGATCAAGAGACTAGGATACTCTTGACCTTTGATGATTTACTACATGAACATGGCTAGAGATTCCATCAATGTGGTACATTGGTCTTACATCAACCACCCAACATTCTTACATCTATATTGGCCTCATGGCCATTTGAGTGTTGGGATACCGACAGTGGGTCCGATCGATCCTCCTTCTTCCAAGGGTCATCGATTCATCTTAGCGCCACTACTTTTATTGGCGGAGGCAATCCCACTTGAGAGGTCACTTCGCATGTGCTCTAGTTTTTTAGAACCATATCATATATAGGTTGGTGCCTCAACAATTATATCATAATGGTACTACATTAATACTAGGATTAGGTTGGTGATACTCCACCATCTTCTATCCAAGGGTAAATGTCCTAGCAAAAGCATTTAACAAAACTGTCATCCAGAGACTAAAGAAGACACTCAACGATAATAAGCGATAGTGGCATGAGTAGTTGGTTGAAGCCTTATGGGCCTACACGCACCAACTCAACTCAATCTACCCATTCTCCTTAGTGTATGCAGTTCTACCATTAGAAGTTCAAACTCATTACTAAGGATAGCAATGGGTAGCAAAATCACTACTGAGCAATGCAAAGTTGGGTTAGAAGAGCTCGATTTGGAGGAGATTTATGGGTGTAACCGAGTTATACAAATTCGAAATGATTCATGCTCATAACAAGCTAGTCTGCCCTAGAGTTTTTCAAGGAGACCAATTATTTCCCGTCGAAAGATGGGAGGCAAGTTTGAACCCACTTGAGAAGGCCCATTTATCATAGAAAAGGCCTACCAAGGATGACCTTATTAGCTTATTGATTTTACAGGGGAACACCCGATGCTTTCAATTAATGGGCTCTATTTGAAGAAATATTACACATAAAAACATGTTTGAAAACAATTATCATCAAAAGAACAAAATTTCATTCCAATTCATCAAAATCTTCCTTCTTTCAGCATTATTTGCTTTTTTTTATGAATCTACGATGTATTTAGGATAGGTGTAAGAGAACCCAAGCGACATCCTATCCCTCTTTCACAACATGAACACAATCAAACACAATTCCCCTGCACTACTAGAATAGGTGTGAGAGAACCCAAGAGGCATCCTATTTTAACTAGCACAACTAAGTTAGGTGTAAGAGAACCCAAGCAGCATCCTTTCTTGGTGGGATCACAACTACCATTCATGGCACCATTTCATCAATTCTCTAGTGTGTTTTTAGGATAGGTATAAAAACAGAGGCATCCTTTTCCTTCTAACACAAACACAAACACAAACACAAATCTTTTATCTCGAGCTAATTTGATGTGGGAGGTAGCCCCCTGTGGCACTCACTCATTAGTTGCTCTAAGTTGGGATAACATGTCACCTTGCTAGTATGTCACCCTAGTGGTCACTTGTCCAATGATGTGCTTTCTTCTGACTTGACCATTGCAAACCAATTAGTACCTTGTTAGTTTGGTAGACCTCACTTCCCAGCAAGTAAGCTACCTCATGTTGATTTTGTTTAAGAACATGTGAGTCCCCATGCTTTTTTCTTGAATTAACTATCATCTAGGTTAGTATATTGAGGTTTAGGATAAGTCCCCTAGAGGCTCCTTTCCTCTTGACTACTCTTGAGTTGATATAAGTCCCCAGTGGCATTCACTCAGTAGTCGCCCTATGTCGGATAGCACCTGTCGAGCCATAGACTATCCAAACAATTAGTTTCGCTGAAGGAGGATGTAAGTCACCGATGCTTTCTTCCTAGGCTGATTGTTGCAAATTGACATGCACCTTAGGTTGGTTGATGTTCACTATGTTGACAGTGACTCACCCGTTGGATACACCACTCTTGGCAGATGTAAGTCCCCACGCTTTCTCCTTGAGTTGGCCACCGAATACCTACATATATTATCTTCTCCAGGGTTTTGGATCAAGCCCTTAGTGGCCCCTCTCCCCTGCGGGCACTCTACTTGGATCATGTCCTTTGCGACCCCATTTAAACACTACCGGGTTACTCTTAGATTGGAATGTCCCCCTTTCCTTGTAGCCACCCCTGTGGTTAGACAATTTGTTTAGCAGATGCGTAGATTCTCCCTTGGTTCAGTAAATTTGAGATAGGTCTAGGATGATATAAGCTCATTCTTAGTATGATCCCTTGCAAACCAATAGGGTCCACGATAAACAAAAAAATAAACAAAGAAATCTATTCGCTTGTGGATTAGGAATTCAAGCCCCAATGGCCCCTTTCCCAGGCATCCTATCTTTAGGGGCGTTAATCCCTATAGGAATTGCTATGCTTGAGTTGAGATAAGTCCGGGTTGGCACTCTCTCCTCACTTAGATGGGTTCAATCTATTTTCCACAAAGGTTGCCCTAGTCATTCACTTTGGAAGATGTAAGTCTACTACGCATTCTTTCTAGCATGATCATATAAACCATGGACAACCCTAGGTTGGGTTGACATGTTACCTCGCTAATGTGTCACCCTAGTGGTCTTTTATTCAGAAAAGATGTGAGTCCCCATGCTTTCTTCCCTAAATTAACCATTGCAAACCAAAAGACACCCATTTGATTGGATAGTTCTCCCCTCGGTCGGGAAGCTACTCCCTTTGGATTGGTAAATCTGAGTTAGACCAAGGCCAACATGGCCCCTACTGATGTCCATCCCGATGGGATCCATCAAAAATAATTAAAAATGAAATTAATCTTGACTATCTTTGAGTTGATTTAAGTCCCCCAGAGGTATTCACTCAAAAGTCAGCCCTAGGTTAGGTTCGATTTGTTGCACAACCAACCAGTCACCCTAGTGGTTCCTTATTTTGGAAGATGTGAGTCCCCACACTTTCTTCTTAACTTGACCATTGCAAATCGAAATGCAATCCCTTTTGTTGGATAGTCCTACTATGTGGTTGGTAGACAACCCATTTGGATTGGTAAATCTGAATGTAGACCAAAAGACCCTACTCGGTCAGCATATGTGATGGATCCATCAAAAAAATAATAAAATGAAATTAACTTTGACTATCTTTGAGCTGATTTAAGTTCCCATCACTCAATAGTCCTAAAGTTGGGTTCAATTGTTTTCGCCAATGGATCACCCTGATCCCTACTTTGGAGGATGTAAGCCTACTGCTTTCTTCCTAGTATAACTGCACCAAAAGGGAACCCTTTGGTTGGATAGCCCTACCATTTGGTTGGTAGACTACCCCTTTGGATTGGTAAATAGCTAGATTAAGGCCAACATGGCCCCTACTGATCGATCCATCCCCGACAGGTAGTCTCAAAATCCATAAAAAATTTAAAATTAAAATCTAAAACAAATTCAACCCTCCTCAGGTAGAGTCAAACTAATCAAACAAAACAAATCCAATCATAATCAATCAATCAAATCAACGCTTCTCCTGAGATGCAAATCTATGGTTCCCCAAGTGGAATCAATTCAATCCAATTTGAACTTGCTCCCCTAGCGGAGTGTTCA
Organism: Cymbidium sinense; assembly: GCA_021442155.1. NCBI lineage: Eukaryota > Viridiplantae > Streptophyta > Magnoliopsida > Asparagales > Orchidaceae > Cymbidium > Cymbidium sinense. The sequence continues at coordinate 85,977,710 of CM038216.1, forward strand.
CATTTTTATCCATAGCGGATCCCGAATTCTAATCTCCTAGCAAATTTCACAACCTCTTTTCCTCAGTGGATGACTTGAACTTGCTCCCCAGTGGAGTTCACTTTTCATCCCACTGAGCACCAAATCATAAATCAATAAATCAAATCAAATTTCTCTTCAGTCAAATCAAATCAAACCTCTCATCCTTAAACTAAACATAAAATAAAAATAAAGTAAACCTAAAATAAAGTAAAATAAATACTAAATAAAAACCTAAAAAAAAATAAACCTAAAATAAATAAAAATAAAACTTAAACCCTAAACTAAAAAAAAACTTAACCTAAAATAAAAATAAAATAAACCTAAACCTAAACTAAAATAAATAGAACCTAAACCTAAACCTAAAATCAACTAAACCTAAACCTAAACTAAATAAAATAAAATAAACTAAAAATAAACCTAAACCTAAACAAAAAAATAAAACCTAAAATAAAATAAAACATAACCTAAACCTAAAAAAAAAAAAAATAAAACTAAATAAAAATAAAATAAAATAAAACTCACTAAAAAATAAACCTAAACTAAACCTAAAAATAAACTAAATAAAACCTAAATTAAAATAAATAAATAAAACTAAAAAAATAAACCTAAATAAAATAAATAAATAAACTAAATAAAATAAAAAATAAAAACTAAATATAGTAAATAAATAACATATGGGTTTTAATTTAAAAACCTTAAACCCAATTCACCCTACCATAAACCCTGGACCTGACCCTAAACCTAAACCCTATCTCAATCCTAAATAAAATTAAAATAAACAAAACCTAACCCTAAAAGATAAAATCACCACAAACTACCCCTGCTTAAAAAAAAACTCTAAACCCTCTCCTCAACTTTAACCTCTAAACTAATCTAAACTACTGACCACAACCCTAAACCAGCTACCTAAATCCTAAACTAAAAATCATAACTTGCCTACCCCTACCCTAAACCCCTGTGTAAATATTAAATAAAAAACCAAACCCTTCCTGAGCACTCCAACCATAACCTACACTGAGCCTAACAACCTGAGCCACTGGGCCTACCATATACACAACCTAAACCAGGCCAAACCCAAACCCTAAACCCTAAACCCTAAAACCTAAAATAATAATAAAAAAATTTAAACCTAAATAAATAATAAAATATAAAATAAAACCTAAACTAAAACTTAAATCTAAAATATAAATATAAAATAAAACTAAATTAAAATAAATTAATTAAAAATAAACTAATAAAAATAAACCTAAAATAAAACCTAAATAAAATAAAACCAAATGTAAAATAAAAATAAAATAAACCAAAAATATAATAAAATAAAAACTAAATAAAAACCTAAACCTTAAAAATAAGCATAAAAATAAAATCTAAAAATAAATAAAAAAATAAAACGTAAACCCTAAACAAAAAAAACCTAAACCTAAAATAAACAAAATAAAATAAAACTAAACTAAACTAAATAAATAAATAAAACCAACAATAAAACTAAACTCTAAAATAAAATAAAATAAACTAAAATAAACCTAAACCTAAACTAAAAATAAAACCTAAAAATAAACCTAAAATAAAAACTAAATCTAAACCTAAAAATAAAAAATAAAAACCTAAAACTAAACCCAAAATAAAAATAAAACCTAAACCTAAAAAATAAAATAATAAAACTAAACTTAAAATAATCATAAACTAAACCTAAACCTAAAAATAAACTATAATAAAAACCAACTAAAGAAAATAAAACTAAAATAGATAAACTAAATAAATAAAATAAAATAAACTAAATAAAACTAAAATAAAATAATAAATAAACTCCAGACCTTTACTTTTTAAAAAAACCCCTACCAAAATACCTAAACCCTATCACACCCAGACCCTCCCTGGACCTAACCCACACTTACCCCAGGCCACCTGCCTAAACCTAAACTCCCCAAACTCCAAGGCCCTGGGCCTAACCCTCCTGACCTGGGCCCTCTACCCCACTCTGACTAAAACCCAGACTACAGACACTAAACCACTGAGACTAACCAACTGGGCTTTCCCCAGACCCTAAACTAAAACCCTAAAACCAAGCAAAAAAGAGCCAAAAATACTTAACTGGGCCACTGAGCCCTCCTAAATAAACTGAGAAACCCAAAACCTAAACCTAAACTAAACTAAACCTAAAAACCAAAACCTAAACATGACCTAAACTAAATAAACCTAAAATAAAATATAAAATATAAAGAAAATATAATAATAAAATAAAACTAAACTAAACTAAAATAAACCAAAATAAAAAAATAAAAATAAAAATAAAATAAAATAAATAAAAACCTAAACTAAATTAAAAAATAAATTAAAAATAAAATAAAATAAAACATAAAATAAAATAAAATAAACCTAAATAATAAAATAAAACTAAATAAAACTAAAAAAAAATAACCTAAAAACATAAAATATAAAATAAAAAAATCTAAACTAAAAAACTAAAAAAAAAAAATAAAATAAATAAATAAAATAAAACTAACAAAATAAAATAAAATAAATAAATAAACTAAACTAAAATAAACTAAACTAAATAAAATAAAATAGACTAAAATAAAACTAAAAAAAAATAAAACTAAAAATACCTAAAATACCTAAAACTACCTAAAATAAAAATAAAAAATAAAACCTAAAACAAAAAAAAACCTAAATAAAAAAAACCTAAACATAAAAAAATAAATAAAAATAAAAATAAAATAAATAAAATAAAAAATAAAATAAATTAAACTAAAAAAAAAAAATAAACTAAAATAAAACAAAAAAATAATAAACTAAAATAAATAAAATAAACTAAAATAAATAAAACTAAATAATAAAAAAATAAATAAAATAAAAAAAATGAAGTAAACTAAAATAAATAAAAAATAAACTAAATATCTAAATCCTAAACCTAGTTTACTTAATTAAAAAAACAACACTAAATCCTAACTAAACCCTAAACCTACAACCCTAAACCCTAAAACCCTAAACCCTAATCCACCAAACCCTAAAGCATAAACCTAACCTAAAACCTAAACCCTAAACCCTAAATCCCAAACCCTAAACCACAACCCTAAACTAACCAAACCCTAAACCCCAAACCTAAACCTAAACTAAAGTAACTAAATAAATTAAAAATAAACCTAAACCTTAAAATAAAATAAACCTAAACCTAAACTAAACCCAAGAATGGGGAACGCAGGACAGAACATCACAGAGGATCAATCTAGATCGGTGGAGAAGGTGGAGGGTTATCATAGTGGTTGTGGGGATGGGAGGTGTTGGTGGATATGGAGGTGGTGGTAGGCGTGTGGTTATGTGTGGGAGGAGGAGATGGAGGTTACAATAGTGGTGGTGGCTGAGGAGAGAGCGGGCATATGATGGTCGATCCCACTACTCGAGAGGCGGTGGTTCTGATGGAAACTAAAGAAACTGAAGAATGACCGATCTGATTTGCTGCTTATGGAATTGTGTCTTTACATTAGGGATGATTCTAGTTATCTAAGGTTTTTACTTTGCTCTATGCCTGCTCATTTTTTATCTATGTCGTCGCTTGTGTCTTAGAAAACTTGGTGTGTTACTTAGTTGATGAAATCGAAGAAATGTTGAAACTAAATTTATTCTATGTTAAAAAAAAATAACCAAAACCCTAAACTCTAAACCAAAACCAACCCTAAACTAAAAAAAACCTAAACCTAAAATAAAAATAAAATAAACCTAAACCTACACTAAAATAAATAAACTAAAATAAATAAAATAAACCTAAACTAAAATAAACTAAACCTAAACCTAAACCTAAACTAAATAGAATAAAATAAACTAAAAATAAACCTAAACTAAACTAAAAAAATAAAACCTAAAATAAACCTAAAATAAAACCTAAAACCTAAATTGAAAAAAAAAATAAAAAATAAAACCTAAACTAAATGTAAAAATAAAAAATAAAACCTAAACCTAAAAATAAAATAAAATATAACTAAACTTAAAATAAACATAAACCTAAACTAAACCTAAAAAATAAACTAAATAAAAACTAAACTAAAATAAAACTAAAATAAATAAATAAAATAAAAATAAAGATAAAGTAAGTAAACTAAATAAACTACATTTAATTAAAAAACCCTAAACCCTAAATCTAAACCCTACCCTAAACCCTACCCTAAACCTAAACCCTAAACTGGCTACCTATAAACTACTCCCTAAACCCCAAATAACCTACAATAAAACCCTAACCCTAAACCCTAAACCCTAAACCTAACTATAACCCTAAATCCTAAACCCTAAACCCAACCCACCCTAAACCCTAAACCCTAAACCTCAAACCCAAACCTAAACTAAACTAAATAAATTAAAAAATAAACTAAACCCTAAAACCATAAACTAAACTAAACCTAAACCTAAACCCTAAGAATGGGAAGAACCTTCAGAGAATGTCACCATTAACTCATCTAGATCTAGCGGTGGAGGTGAGAAGGAGGTGGTGGTTATCGCGGTGGTGGTGGTGAGGAGTCTTGGTGGATATGGAGGTGGTGCTCGGATCAGTGGTTGTTATGTAGGTGGGAGGAGCGATGAAGGTTATAGCCATGGTGGTGGTGGAGGAAGAGATCGAGGATATGATGGTCGATCCTACTACTCAAGAGGCCGGGGTGGTTATGAGCTGGAGCGAAGAACGATGATCCATCTAACTTATGGGCTGTCTTTACAGTAGAGATGGTTCTAGTTATCTAGGGCTTTTGATTTGCTCTATGCATGCTCATTTTTTATCTATGTCATCGCTTGTGTCTAAGAAAACTTAGTGTGTTACTTGGTTGATGAAATAAAAATGAAGAAATGTTAAATCTAAATTTATTCTATTTTAAAAAAACCAAAACCTAAAAACTAAACACCTAAACCAACTAAAAAATAAAAAAATAAAAAAATAAAAAGCCTAACCCTAAACCCTAAAACCTACATACCCTACCATAAACCTTAATCCCTAAACCCACCTTAACCCTAAACCCTACCCACTAAACCCTAAACCTAAAACTAAACCCTACTAACCCTAAACCAAACCCTAAAAACCCTAAACTCCTACACTCCTAAACCCAAACCTGATCACCACAAACTCATGAGCTAAACCTAAAATAAAATAAATAAAACTAAACTAAAAATAATAAAACAAATAAAAAAAATAAACTTGGATAAAAATAAAAAATAAAATAAAAATAAATAAATGATAAAACTAATTAAACTAAATAAACCTAAACTATGGTTTGCTTTTTAAAAAAAACCTAAACCCTAAATGCTAAAACACTAAAACTAACCCTAAACCTAAACCCAAAACCTACAACAGACCTACAACCCTGACCCTAAACCCTAAAACTCACCCTAAATCCTGATCCTAAACCCAACCCCAAACCAAACCATAAAACCCTACCTAAACCCTAAACCCTAAACTAAAATAAAATAAAACCTAAACCTAAAGAAAATAAAATAAAATTAAACTAAAAATAACTAAACCTAAACCTAAAAATAAACTAAAATAAATAAACTAAACTAAATAAAATAAAATAAAAAATAAAAATAAAAAAATGAATAAAATAAATAAAATAAACTAAATAAACTAAATAATCCTAAACCTGGGTTTTAATTTAAAAAAAATAAATAAAGAAACCCTAAACCCTAAACCCTAAATCCTAAACCCTAAACCCTAAACCTAAACCCTAAAAACCATAAACCTAAACCCTAAAAAATCACCCTAAACCCTAAACCCTAAAACCTACACTAGAATCTAAAAATCTAAATCTAAACTAAATAAAACCTATAAATAAAAATAAATAAACCTAAACCTAAAATGAAATAAAAATAAAATAAAATAAACCTAAACTAAACCTAAAATAAAATAAAATAAAATCAAAGCTAAATAAAATAAATAAAACCTAAACTAAACTAAAATAAAATAAACCTAAAAATAAAACCTAAATAAAAAAACTAAATGTAAAATAAAATAAAATAAACCTAAAATAAAATAAAATAAAACTAAATAAAAACCTAAACCTAAATATAAATTAAAATAAAAAAAAAAACAAAACTAAACTAAAAACTAAACCTAAAATAAAATAAAATAAAATAAAATAAACTAAACATAATAAACTAAAGTAAATAAAACTTAAACCTAAACCTAAAATAAATGAAACCTAAACTAATTTTATCTACCACTGAGCTCAACTTTTTTTGAACATACACATTTTGCATTTTATCTCTAAGAGTAAAGGCACTCATCCACCCACAGCATCCTCATCTCTACAACACTTAACTTAGTCTCATGCTTCTCTTTTTTGTTGGACAACATTCGCACCATAAATCATTGTGGTCTTACCACCATCTTATAAAATATTCCCTTAAGTTTAAGCGATATTTTCTATCACGCAGGATGCATTCCTCCACTTCAACCATCCAACTTGAATTCTACTAATAACATCATCTATTTCACCATCATTTTGAACAATGGAGCCTAAATATCTTAATGCTCATTCTTTTAATGACTTGTTCACCTAATGTCACAACCACTATACTTCTACAACTAAAATTACACTTCACTAAACTAAATAAAAATAAACCTAAATAAAATAAAATAAAATAAACTAAAATAAATAAAATTAAACTAAATAAACCTAAACCTACTAGTTTACTTAATTTAAAAAAATAATAAATAAAGTAACCCTAAACCCTAAAACCACTGACCCTAAACCCTACCATCCACCCACCCTAAACCCTAAACCCTAAACCCTACCTAAACTCCTACTAAACTAACCTAACCATAACCTAAACCCTAAACCCTAACAAACTAAACCTAAACTAAAATAAATAAATAAAATAATGAAAAAAACCTAAAAATAAAATAAAATAATAAAAAAACTAAAAAACCTAACCAAACCTAACCTAAATAAAAAATAAATAAAATTAAACTAAATAAAATTAAAATAAAATATAAACTAAACTAAAAATAAAATAAACCTAAAATAAAACCTAAATAAAATAAAAAACTAAATGTAAAATAAAATAAAATAAACCTAAAATAAAACTAAATAAAACCTAAACCTAAAAATAAAAAAAAAAAAATAAAACCTAAAATAAATAAAAAAATAAAACCTAAACTCAAAATAAAAAAACCTAAACCTAAAATAAACAAAATAAAATCAACCTAAACCTAAAACAAAATAAACTAAACTAAAATAGATAAAACCTAAACTTAACTAAATTAAACTAATCTAAACCTAAACTAAATAAAATAAATAAAATAAACCTAAATAAACTAAAATAGACCTAAAATAAACCTAAAATAAACCTAAAACATAAACCTAAAAAAAAAAATAAAAAAACCTAAACTAAACCTAAAAAAAATAAAAAAATAACTAAAATAAAAAATAAAATAAAAAACATAAAATAACATAAATAAACTAACATAAAATAAACCTAAATAAAAATAAAATAAACTAAAATAAAATAAATAAATTAAAATAAATAAAATAACCTAAACCTGGGTTTGCTTAATTTTTTTTAAAACCCTAAATCCTAAACCTAAACCTAAACCACTAAAACCTACCTTCCTAAACTGGCCACCCTAGGCCCTGGACCCTAAACCCCACAAAAACTTAACCTGAGCTAAACCACAACCCTAGGCTAAACCCTGACCACAACCCTAAACCCTGACCCTCAGATGAGCCTAAACCCCTAACCTACCCTAAACCAACCCTAAAACCTAAACACTAACCAAACTTAAACCTAAATCCTAAACCCTAAAATACCTAAACCTAAAACCTAAAACCTAAAATATAAATAAAAAATGGATAAATAAAAACTCTATAAAATAAATAAAATATAAATAAAATCTACTAAAAACTAAACCTAAAATAAAATAAAATAATAATAAAAAAAAATAAAAACAAAATAAACCTAAAATAAAATAAAATAAATAAAACTAAATAAAACTAAACCTTAAAATAAAACCAAAAATTAACTAAAATAAATAAAAATAAAACCTAAATCTTAAACTAAAATAAAAAACCTAAACCTAAAATAAAAATAAAATAAAAAATAATATACTAAACCTAAATAAAATAAACTAAACTAAAATAAATAAAACTAAATCTAAACCTACTAAAATAAAATAATTAAATTAAAATAAAAAATAAACTAAAAATTAAAACTAAAATAAACCTAAAGAAAACCTAAACCTAAACCTAAAAATAAAACCTAAAACCTAAATAAAAATAAAAAATAAACCTAACTAAAAAATAAAATAAAATAAAACTCAAAATAAAAATAAACCTAAACCTAAAAAATAAAATAAAATAAAAAAAAAACCTAAACTAAAATAAATAAACCAAAAATAAATAAACTAAATTAAATAAAAAAATAAACCTAAATAAAAATATAAAATAAACTCAAATAAATAAAATAATCTAAAAAGTAAATAAACCTAAACTAAATTTATTTAAAAAAAAAAAACCACAAACCCTAAACCATAAACCCTAAACCCTAAAACACTAAACCTAAAACCTAAGAAACCCTAAACCCTAAACCCTAAAACCTAAACTTAAAATCCTAAACCCAAACCCAAACTAAATCTAAAACCCTAAACCCCTAGACTAACCCTAAACCCTAAACTAACCCCAAACCACAGAATGGGAAGAACCTTGACGGCTGAAACTTCACCGTAAACTAGGCTCAATCTAGTTCTAGCGATGGAGGAGAAGGCAGAGGCAGTGGTTATCATAGTGGTGGTGGGGTATCTGGAAGTACTGGTGGATATGGAGGTGGTGGCCTGAGTAGTGGTGGTTATGGAGGCAGGAGGAGCGACGGAGGTTCCAGTCATGGTTGTGGCAGAGGGAGAGATCAAGGATATGATGGAGGATTTTACTACTCGAGAGGTGGGGGTGGTTCTGATGGGAACTTGAGAAACTAAAGAATCACTGCTCTATTCTGCTGCTTATGGAATTGTGTCTTTATAGTAGAGATGGTTCCACTTATGTAGGGTTTTTAAATTGCTCTATGGGTGCTCATTTTTTATCTATCTCGTTGCTTGTGTCTTAGAAAACTTGAGGTGCTACTTGGTTGATGAAATTAAAAGAAGAAATGTTGAATCTAAATTTTCTCTATTAAAAAAAAACCTTAAACCCTAAACCTAAACTAAAACTAAACTAAAAAAACCCTAAACCTAAAAAGCCTAAACCTAAACTTAAACCTAAACCCTAAACCCAAAATCCAAAACCCTAAATCCAAAACCTAAAATACTAAACCACACAAACCCAAATAAACACTAAACCTACCACAACCTAAACCACAACCTAAACCATACCCTAAACCCTAAATCCTAAACCTAAACTCTACCCTAACCCCAAACCTTACTTAAACCCTAAACCCTACTAACCTTAAACCCTTAACCACCTACTAACCCTAAACCCTAAACCCTAACCCTAAACTAAACTTTGAATAAAGATGTCATTAGGAGTAGATCTAAAGAATGACTAATCCTAACATAGTTATATGGCTAAAGAAAATGTCTTCAAGAGACTTTCCCTTGGCTATTTTTGAATACCTAAACCCTAACCTAAATCATATTATAATACCATATATTATAGTATGTAGCATCATATATTTGAGCATGCAATGAGGTTTTTTTTGGATGTTATAAGATGTTTTGAAATGTTTTAGTATATTATGGTATTGTTACATAGTCTATATTAATATAAATCATAAAATATTGATTTAATAAATTAGATGATGAAATTTGTTAAATTTGAAGTGGGAATTAGGTTGTAGTACAAAAGATGTGATGCCACTTGTAGTCTAAAAGTAAGATTTTATGTACAAAATAAATATTATATGTTGTAGCATAGTATAGTCATATATCATAATATATTATTCTGCATTTTAATTTCTTTAGTATTTTACAATCATGCATCAGCTACTAGCATTATTTTAAAAAAATGTTGATTTAGACTTTAAAATGGTGGAATTTGGACAAATTCATATTAGGCAGAGTATGGCATCATAATGTGTTATTTCAATTTAAAATATGTAAGTGATACAATTAAAATATATAGTTTTTATTATTTAGACTAGATTTATGATTTTTATCTTAAGCAAACCTCATGATGTGATATGCAATGTAATATAATATAATATGTTATAGTGTATTATAATATAGGATGCCATAACATAGTGTAGCATCATGCATTATAGCATACTATTGTGTATTACTACTTATTGTTTAGCATATTTTAGTTTGTTATAGTATGATAGTAGAGCTTTTTTGTGTAATTCATAAAATATTGATTTATAGGTTGAGATAATGGGATTTGGCCAAATTGAAGGTAAGCTTTAGGGATCATCATTGGGGTGTGCTATGGTGTGTCATTTAATCAAAAGAATGGAATTTTGCATCCAAAATAAATGTTCATTTTTCAACCAAATTTTATAAATTTTTTTCTTAAAGTGATTCATTTTAAGATGTAATGTAAGATAATATATTATATGAAAGCATATTAAAATATAATGTACATAACAATATAACTTTAAATATATATATAATGTGGTTGTTTATTACTAAATGTTATTGTACATTTTAGTATGTTTTACTTGTTATAATACATTGGGTCAAAACTCACAAAAATGTTAATTTGAAGGTTGAGATGGAAGAATTTTGCCAAATTCATGGCACACACCAAGAAGCAACACCAAGATTATGCTATTTTGTACCATTTCTAATAAGATAAATAACAATTTTACATCCAAATGAAGATTATTCATATTTTGAGAAAATTTTGTTATTTGTTCCTTTTGATTCTGAGGTGTAATGTTAGACAATATATTATATTATAGCAAATTATAATATAACATCTTATATTATAATATAATATAGTGTGTTAATTCACACTCTAATATTTTTAGCATGATATTGTATAGTTAGTTTGAGATTGTACCATCAAAAATCTAAAATGTTGATTACAATGTTAAGATGATGTAATTTGAATGAATACATTATTAGGCTTTTGGTTGAAGTATTAAAGGTGTGCATAAGAGAAGAAATAAGATTTGATGAGAATTCCATGTCAAGGACATGGAGGGAGATCCTCTAGGGGATCACACATGCATTGGACATGACATGTGAGGGGTCTATGAGGGGCATAGAAGAAGAAAATTGGGGATAAGTTTTGAATTTGATTTGATTATATGATTTGTGGAAAAAAGTTTCACTTGGGTTAAGAATCTATAATCCACTGGGGATTAAGATCGAATTGACTTTAATTTATTTTGTTTTAATTCATGTGGAGGCATATCTGTCAGAGATATAGTCTCGATTCCACTGGGGATCGAGTATATGAACCTTCCACTCGGGAATCCGCTAGGGATTGGGATTTGAGTTTGATTTCATAGATTTTTTTTGGGGATATATCCACTGGGAATAAGAGTTTGGTTGGATTTCTTTGATTTAGACTCTACTAGGGAGTTGGTTTAATTTTGCTCTACTTCGGAGGTTATTTTTTAATTTAATTTTTTTGGTCAACTTGTTTACATATGATTTGGGGCTCCACTAGGGAGAAGGGTGTGATTTAACTCCAGGGAAAAAAATTAGATTGGATTTAATTTAATTTAAGTTAATGTATGGACCCTATCAGTGTGCGATGAACCCATTGAGAATGGGCTATATCAGCCTTAACATACCTCAGGTTTACAAATCCAAAGGGATAGTCTACCGACTGTGGGGTAGAGCTATCCAACTTAAGGGGTTGCCTTTCGGTGTGCAACGGCTATGCTAAGAAGAAGGCATAGCAGACTTACAAATTCCAAAGCAAGGAACAACCAATGGGGTGACCTGTTGGATGCACAATAAATCAAACCTGACCTAGGGTGACTATTGAGTGAATGCCACTGAGGACTTATGTCAACTCAAAAGTAGTCAAGATTATGTGATTTGATATTGTTTGTTTAGTTTAGTTTGATTTCAAATTGTGGGCATATCCATTGGGGATGTGAGCTTGATCAAATTTGATAGATTTAACTTATGGACCATGTCGGTGTGCGATCGACCCACTAAGAAGGGGCTATATCGAACTTATCTTATCTCAGATTTATAAATCCAAAGGGATAGTCTATGGGGTAGAGCTAGCCAACCTAAGGGGTTGCCTTTTGATGTGTAATGGCTATGCTAAGTAGAAGGCATAACTTACATCTTCTAAGCGGGGAACAACTCGGGTGACTGTTGGTAGCACAACAAATGGAAGCGACTTAGGGGGGAGACTAATTTGAATGCCTTTGGGGACTTATATCAGAGAGTAGTTAGGCAACTTTTTGGGAGTTTTCTTGACACTATAGGATGCACAGCTTGGAAAAGGTACCATGGGGTGTCCTCTTAATCCACAAGTGAA